>MIQA02000806.1:0-13164 GCA_001887855.2 Sclerospora graminicola | reverse complement strand
ATTATGTATTTTGTTCTGTGACTAGAAATATTGGTTAAAGTCCAACAGATAATTTTAAAGACGTCTTTCGACGATCGTTTCCAATCAAAACAACTTCCTTTCTTGAAATATTCGACCGCAGTTTGCCTATGTAACACTTCTCTTTTGGAAACTTGGACGACAAGGCCACGGACCGGGGCATGTAAAAAAACGACAGTTTGAAGTGCGATTCTTGATCGTTTTCCAGCCATAAACACAAGCTGATCACTCAGAAAGAAATTGTAATGTGAAGTCATACTGTTTTGGCCATTAGAAATAAATCGTACTTACCGGTGTTAATATTTCTAAAGCCCGTGGATCAGAGACACACATCAACTTCTTTAGCATAATCCTTCACGCGCCATCTCCGACATTCTTTCTGACAAGCGCTCCTTGATGATCTTGCGGCATGATGTACGCTACATAACATAAGACATTAACGCTAGCGTAAATACTCCTAGAGAGCAAGCAAGAAGAATCTAGGGCATACCAGACAGCCTTCCTTGCTAAAAAGCTCCATGAAGCCGTGCTGCATGTAGTCAGATTTGCTGATCCACTTGTGCACGAACCAGTTTACGTCGTTCCGGACCTTGTCTACTGCCAAAACTTTACAGTCTTCTCTTTAATGAACGGGACGTTCATGTCCTTCCCAGTGTATCCGCGCTGCAGGTTGCGACGAATAAACGTGTCGTACTCCGCGATGATACGAATGATAAGGTCCGACGTTGAAATACAATCCGTTCGCCGGGTCTCCAAAACTTTGCCCATCGCCTTAATACGAGCATATACATCGCCTTCAGATGCCTCACCCGATGTGTCTGAGTACGGCGGTGCATCGTGATACACGTAATCAATCTTGTGTTTCTCCAAAAGTTCGTCTGAGAGGACCCACGGCGCATCTATAACCACTCCATCCACCCATTTGCAATGACGCAGCAACTTGTAACGCTCCTTGTCCGTCATGACAGTGCGACCTTTAAGCTTGTGCGTAACTTCATCACTGCAGCATCCGACGATCAAATACGTGTTGGGATATGCCTGTTTACATTGCTGAAGAGCCTTAGCGTGTCCAAAATGAAAGAGATCAAAAATGCATCAGCATATAGACGCAAGGGGCGTCCGGTCAATGTGCCGTGCTCTCCCTCTTTCAACTTCTTGCGGTACGGCTCTGGCAGTGGCTCTCATGGCTGCTGGAAATGCTATTTTCGCTGGAATCCTTTTTATTGGCAGCTACAATTTTCGTCTCATCTTTAGCAGCTGGCGCGTGGTGGTCAGTCTCCGCTTCATCCACATTGTTCATCTCGGTAGCTCGTCGCTATACAAAAGCACGAACGTATCATCACTACCACATCACTAAGACATTCCAGAGGCAATCATGATTTGACTCATGTCTATGCTGCAAAAGGGAGAGACGCACCTTTCTCGCCATCGTTTTGCTGCTGTTTGTTAGCAGGGTATAAAACCTCTATGTGGATGATACACTTAACCAATTTACAGTACTTTTTTATTTTATTTTGTGACAGTGTGTCACTATCACGCATTTTTACCACTTGTTGCAATTTTCTTGTTGGTTGCAAAAAACTCGTACATTCCAGTAGTGTCCTACAGAATAAACTGTTCTTGAAGTGCATAGTAATAAACAGGAAACAATGTATTACTATTTACTATTACTATCGCTACTTAAGTACTACTATTAAGTCATCGAATAGAGCTAGTGACAAAACCCAACACATTTACTTAGTAGCAGTAGCGATATCCTCATCTGTGAACAGTTGATCAGTATTGCTTATAATATGATGCATGAACAAGCCACGATTTGACTGGAAGATAATAAACATTTTGACAAATTAGAATAGAAAATGATTTTCTGGTTTGATGGATTAGATTATGTTTCAATGATGTGTCAAGAACATGCTTATGTTTTAGCTATCGAAACTATTTAAAAAATTATAGCTATCTAAAATATCAATACCTTCTTAATTCCCAAGAACGCGCTTTATAAAACATCTATTAAGTATTTCTGGTGTTACCAAGCTTTTGCCACCCACTCCATCCTAACCGACCCCGGTTGGTGCAGTGGTCAATGCCCTACCCCCGGGACCGGGAGATTGCGGGTTCGAGTCCCACCGTGGACGAAAATCCTAAGTCGAACCAACTTGGTTGGGTTGTAAGTATAATGAAATGTATTCAACCCACTCCATCCTGATCGATTTGATTTCTTCTTTTTTAGACCCCCTATGTAAGGACTACGTCAATGGCATTAAACGTACTATTTTGAAGTTGGTTAGATTACTTTTGAATTACCATATGTCCTTCCCTATACACCAGATGGGCCCACTCTAGAGAAACATCAGGTACCACCAGAGGCAGCCTGGAGATAACTCTAAAAATACAGAGCATCTATACAGAGCTATCACGAAAATACAGACGCACTAGGTCTAGGGCTAGACGATGGGTCCACTAGTGGATCCCCCATATAACAAACGATGCGCGGTGAGCAGGTACTCATAATGCGATTTTGTGTAGCCATGTGCGGTGACCGGGTACGTGCGAGCACGCATACTGGGTACTTTTTGAGTCCAAGGGTTGTGCAAATTGCGGGTGGGGGAAAAATATCGAAAACCCAAGAGCGAATACAACAAGGAAAAGCGAGCGCTCCAGGCCACCGTCAACTCGCCTGGCAGTATATCGCTAGTCTACTATGCTGTCCCCTCCTGATACTCGGATCTTTCTTTCTGATTATGTGCAGCCGTGTTGTCAAACACGATAATGATTGTTTCCCGCATAGTTTTCCTTAAATTCGTCGGATGCCATACTTGTACGAACGCAGCGTTGTCTTCCATATTTATTAATCCACGTTGTATACTCTATGCTATTTAGTGTAGCCTTGCGCAATGAACAGATGCTCTCTATGCAATTTGGTGTAGCCATGCGCGGTGACCGGGTACACGCGAGCACGTACACTGGGTACTTTTTGAGTCCAAGGGTTGTGCAAATTGCGGGTAGGGTGAAATATCGAAAACCCAAGAGCGAATACAACAAGGAAAAGCGAGCGCTCCAGGCCAACGTCAACTCGCCTGGCAGTATATCGCTAATTTACTACGTTATCCCCTCCTGGTACTTGAATCGGTCTTTCTGGTTATGTGCATCTCCGTTGTCAAAAACGATAACGATTTTTTTCCCGCATAATTTTCCTTGAATTCGTCGGATGCCGTAATCTTATGACATAGCTCTTGTACGAACGCAGCGTTGTCTTCAATATTTATTAATCCACGTTGTATACTCTATGCTATTTAGTGTAGCCTTGCGCAGTGAACAGATGCTCTCTATGCAATTTGGTGTAGCCATGCGCGGTGACCGGGTACACGCGAGCACGTACACTGTGGGTACTTTTTGAGTCCAAGGGTTGTGCAAATTGCGGGTAGGGGAAAATATCGAAAACCCAAGAGCGAATACAACAAGGAAAAGCGAGCGCTCCAGGCCAACGTCAACTCGCCTGGCAGTATATCGCTAATTTACTACGTTATCTCCTCCTGGTACTTGAATCGGTCTTTCTGATTATGTGCATCTCCGTTGTCAAAAACGATAACGATTTTTTTCCCGCATAATTTTCCTTGAATTCGTCGGATGCCGTAATCTTATGACATAGCTCTTGTACGAACGCAGCGTTGTCTTCCATATTTATTAATCCACGTTGTATACTCTATGCTATTTAGTGTAGCCTTGCGCAGTGAACAGATGCTCTCTATGCAATTTGGTGTAGCCATGCGCGGTGACCGGGTACACGCGAGCACGTACACTGGGTACTTTTTGAGTCCAAGGGTTGTGCAAATTGCGGGTAGGGGAAAATATCGAAAACCCAAGAGCGAATACAACAAGGAAAAGCGAGCGCTCCAGGCCAACGTCAACTCGCCTGGCAGTATATCGCTAATTTACTACGTTATCCCCTCCTGGTACTTGAATCGGTCTTTCTGGTTATGTGCATCTCCGTTGTCAAAAACGATAACGATTTTTTTCCCGCATAATTTTCCTTAAATTCGTCGGATGCCGTAATCTTATGACATAGCTCTTGTACGAACGCAGCGTTGTCTTCCATATTTATTAATCCACGTTGTATACGCTATGTAATTTTGTGTAGCCTTGCGCGGTGAACAGGTACGCGCGAGCATGTATGCTGGATACGTTTCGATGTGCAAATTGCGGGTGGTGGCAAAACAGCGAAAACCCTAGAGCAAATACAACAAGGAAAAGCGAGCGCTTCAGGCCACCGACAACTTGCCTGGCAGTATATCGCTAATTTACTACGTTATCCCCTCCTGGTACTTGTATCGATCTTTCTGGTTATGTGCATCTCCGTAGTCAAACACGATAACGATTTTTTTCCCGCATAATTTTCCTTGAATTCGTCGGATGCCATAATCTTATGACATAGCTCTTGTATGAACGCAGCGTTGCCTTCCATATTTATTAATCCACGTTGTATACACTATGCAATTTGGTGTAGCCTTGCGCGGTGGACAGGTACTTTCTATGCAACTTTGTGTAGCCATGCGCGGTGAACAGGTACTTTCTATGCAATTTTGTGTAGCCATGCGCGGTGACCAAGTACGCGGGAGCACGCATACTGGGTACTTTTTGAGTCTAAGAGCTGTGCAAATTGCAGGTGGGGGCAAAACAATGAAAACCCAAGAGCGAATACAACAAGGAAAAGCGAGCGCTCCAGGCCACCGTCAACTCGCCTGGCAGTATATCGCTAGTCTATTATGCTGTCCCCTCCTGATACTCGGATCTTTCTTTCTGATTATGTGCAGCCGTGTTGTCAAACACGATAATGATTGTTTCCCGCATAGTTTTCCTTAAATTCGTCGGATGCCATACTTGTACGAACGCAGCGTTGTCTTCCATATTTATTAATCCACGTTGTATACTCTATGCTATTTAGTGTAGCCTTGCGCAATGAACAGATGCTCTCTATGCAATTTGGTGTAGCCATGCGCGGTGACCGGGTACACGCGAGCACGTACACTGGGTACTTTTTGAGTCCAAGGGTTGTGCAAATTGCGGGTAGGGTGAAATATCGAAAACCCAAGAGCGAATACAACAAGGAAAAGCGAGCGCTCCAGGCCAACGTCAACTCGCCTGGCAGTATATCGCTAATTTACTACGTTATCTCCTCCTGGTACTTGAATCGGTCTTTCTGGTTATGTGCATCTCCGTTGTCAAAAACGATAACGATTTTTTTCCCGCATAATTTTCCTTGAATTCGTCGGATGCCGTAATCTTATGACATAGCTCTTGTACGAACGCAGCGTTGTCTTCCATATTTATTAATCCACGTTGTATACTCTATGCTATTTAGTGTAGCCTTGCGCAGTGAACAGATGCTCTCTATGCAATTTGGTGTAGCCATGCGCGGTGACCGGGTACACGCGAGCACGTACACTGGGTACTTTTTGAGTCCAAGGGTTGTGCAAATTGCGGGTAGGGGAAAATATCGAAAACCCAAGAGCGAATACAACAAGGAAAAGCGAGCGCTCCAGGCCAACGTCAACTCGCCTGGCAGTATATCGCTAATTTACTACGTTATCTCCTCCTGGTACTTGTATCGGTCTTTCTGGTTATGTGCATCTCCGTTGTCAAACATGATAACGATTTTTTTCCCGCATAATTTTCCTTGAATTCGTCGGATGCCGTAATCTTATGACATAGCTCTTGTACGAACGCAGCGTTGTCTTCCATATTTATTATTCCACGTTGTATACTCTATGCTATTTTGTGTAGCCTTGCGCGGTGAACAGATGCTCTCTATGCAATTTGGTGTAGCCATGCGCGGTGACCGGGTACACGCGAGCACGTACACTGGGTACTTTTTGAGTCCAAGGGTTGTGCAAATTGCGGGTAGGGGAAAATATCGAAAACCCAAGAGCGAATACAACAAGGAAAAGCGAGCGCTCCAGGCCACCGGCAACTCGCCTGGCAGTACATCGCTAATTTACTACGTTATCTCCTCCTGGTACTCGGATCGCCCGCGTTGTCAAACACCTGTATGGACCCATGTTAACAGAAAAACTCGCATTTTGCCTTGAAAAAGATCAGCTGTGAAATGAAAAAAGCTTGCCATCATTGAGAAAACGCAGCACCATGTACTGGAGTAACTATACAGACAATAGGGTTACCTTGCTCTCATGTTATTCGCAAAATCTTGGCAGCCCCGACTGGTAAACTCACCTTAGAGCTTTTCCACGAGCATTGACACCTGACTAAGAATATTGAAGCTCCAATCTCACCACCAGCCCATATTGGTGAAATATTTCGACGAATAGAGATGCGACATAGTCATCTTCCACCTCATTAACAGAGAAATATTTTAACCCAGGAGCAACCCCTTGAGCAACTTCAAAACCCCTCGATCGTTCGCCCTCGTGGACGTCCAGTAGCATTCAGCATCATCATTCTTCGAAACCCTTCTGCATATGAAGTGGTAGAAGCAAATATGGACACCAAAAATCGCTGTGGACGTTGTCGATTGCTTGGGCATAACATTCGTACTTGCCCTTCTTGGTAAGCTCGGTGCAGATGTTCGTATTGAAGATCACGATCGTTGAGGTCACCCGTCATTCTATTTCGAAGACTCTTAGTCTTGCCCCGTGTATATTCTAATCGTTTCCGTTCTTGCTGTAGCGTTTGCAACTCTTCGCAAGTACATTTGTACTCAGTTTTCAAAGTGCGGTAGTTTGATTCGACCAGGGTTCGTTGCAAAACCTCACAATTTAACTCTTTACAGAGTCAACCAAATCATTTTCATTCTCTAGATCAAGCTTCGCTTTTTTAAATGCTGTGACCTCTTGCCTCCACAATTTTGATTCAGCAGCAATTTGTGCCTGCTGACGCTGTAGCTGTAGCTGCGTCTCTTTATTTCTTCTAAAGGTTTAGGGTTCAAATCGCTCCACGGAAGATAAATGAAATAGGCCATTAAATTCTCTAACGACGTAAATCAAAGTGTCTACAACTGCAGCTCCTAAAAAACTTCGATCATGTTTCATCGACGGCATCGAAAACCACGTATTTATCATATCGTCCATTGTCTTATGGTGCTGAAGACTGCGTTTTTACCTCCCATGACGAAAATTTGGTGCTTTCTCGTGACCGCGACGCCGCAATATGAGAATCAAACTCTCATGGGAGCGGCGGGTACCATTCCGCTCGATGGTAGTCCAAATACTCGATTGATGAGACGGTTCCAGCCTTATTCCAGCCTCCAATGGCAAAACCCGTCGGCGTTAGCTCCTACCTCCCACGATCGTCGACATTTCCAGCACATGCAATCTCATTTGAAACTTTTGCTTCGGTAGACCTGATAAAGTAGGTTTCAATCATTGCTCGCGCGGCTTGGGCCAGGAGTTTACAAGCTGCGTGTAATTGCAATCGTTCGCAGCATAAATAAATATCCGTATAGTTCGATACATGAAGCTCCAGTATTAGCTGCTTGCAACACATTTCTACGTCTTTATCCAGCTCGAATTGATTGGTGGCACATGTAAAATTGACAAGATCGTATCCCCTGAAAGTTGTAACTCACCAATGTACATGTATCGTAACAATTCTAGGAAGGCAGGAACGGGGGCATCTGGCAACGGAATGCGAGGTTTCAATTGTCTGGACTCGAACATTCCACTTGTGAATAAAGCGTGAATAAAAGGACTTGAAGTGGCTAATACAATGCGATGGGCAGCAACTTCTTGCACGACTTCAACACTGTCCGTTTGTAGCAATAGGAAAGCCGTTCTTGGAGGAAATATCGGCGCTTTGACAAACAGCTCCATCATGTTTTCGTTATTAGCGCCCCATATTGCAATGCTCGTGTATTTGCGAAGTCAACTAACTTGAAACTTCACCTCCTCCATTACAAACGCAAAATCGCGTATATACATTCCACGCGAGAACATGAGTTCCTGCCATACTAAAATTCCTAATTGATCGCACTCAGATAAAAGAGGTCAGATTCGTATCGGCCGCCGCTCCAGATTCGAATCTGTCATAAGAAAGTATAAGTGAAACCAGTAATTCATAAAATATGAGCTTCGCACCATGTTCATGTTAGCGGCATGCACGCTCTCTAGCAAGTGATGCACCGTCGATGACTTCGTACGCATGGGAAAAGAATCGGTCGGGACCCAATTCGCGCCTTTGATAAATACTGGAACTTTATTGATTTTGAAGTAAAATGTCTTTCCGGTCATGGTCACCCCCGACGGATGAATATGAACGCGCCTAGACCGAATCCCAGCTCCGAACCAATTACACTTATAGTTTAACTGTGTAAGCATGTCAAGCGATGTTGCAGATGATATTGCGCGTTGGGTTGATGCAGAAGATGTTTCACCAAGATGTTGTTTGGAGTCTTTAGAGCATCTCCACCGGTGGGTCTTAACATGAGGTCGTAATCTAAGAGTTAATACCCTGTGGCTCATTGTTAAACCTGCATGAGCGAATTTGTGCCACCGTCATGTCTTAACGCCAGTTTTATTTAAAAACCCGCCAATCAGGGGTTTGGCCAATGAACTCTCAGCATACATGTTTTTGTTTTGGCCAATGAAATCACTGTATTGAATAAAACTACGGTTTAAAAATAAGGCCTGCCGTGTCAAATTTTAGACCTCGTGCGGTAACGACCAGAAATAAGACTTACCGGTGGCTGTTAAGTCTGGTCCCAACGGCTTATAGGTTAAAACCTTAACTAAGGGCCGTTCTTACAAAATGTCCCGGGATCCCGGGACCAAATGGACGACAACGATTGGTCTAGAAAGCACGGGTTAGGTCACGTCGGGACGGCATCGGTCCCACCATCTGGCTTGGTCCCACGTTTTTTTTGGGACGTTGGGACTGGGACGGTCGAAGTGCACCACAACAGAAAATACGACGTTACCATAACTACGCAAATGATAGACCGATAGTGTTAGCGCTCTTTCGCCTCTTTGGCCACACGAGTTTACGCTAGGATTCCTATGATTGAACGAAGATAAAGATTCAATGCGAAATACGAGGTCAAGAGTATTATGAACGCTGGAAAGAAAGCAGCAGCGTTAAAGCGCCCAAAGTGCACCTCCAAATAGCACAGTATACATCGCAACTTGCCCCGTCGTCCACAAATTGCTTTTTTCCTTGTCAGTCGTTTTGACCTGTATCGCTGTCTTTTCATTGGATGATTTAGCAATATTCATTCCCATGGAAACGTGCGACGTCCTGGCAAGATTCGACAAAGAAGACGGCTTTTTCTTGGTAAGCTCAAACACCGTGTTCATGACGTTTCCTTGGGCTGCGAGTTGGTCCAGATCGTGTCTTCCTTTGATGACGTTCCCCATTCGAGCAATCACAAACGGCTGTCCCGCTGCTGCTTTTCCAACAATTCGAGCAGGAATGTTACCCTTTAAATCCGACTTGTCCAAGGTAGTCACCATCGCACCATCATAAGTCGCATTCGGCTCGATTACGATACAAGCGAGATGCACTTCAGCACGGACGACTTTGGGTTCTTTCAGTGGACAATGCTCGTGATCTTCCATACTTAGAACCACGACGATAATTGTACCCCCAGGGAGTACACGCCAATGCGTAAGGTTACAAAAATCTCGACCAGCAACCACTAGAATCGGCTTGTACTCCATATAATCAATCGTTGTCTATGCGTTTAGTTTCTTTAAATTGACACCCATAGCGAGCTGAGAGTCCACAATTTTTTGCTTCGTAACGTCAATCCCATATTGCACGAGGATGATACGGTAAAAAGCCAACGCCCTTGATAGCTGTGAGCGAACCGTCAATCTTGGTATACGCTTTCACGCCTGCTTTCTCGCCTATTGATTCCACGATGCGTTATCATTCAATTCAGCTTCCACTCGTGCCACCGCCTTTTCAATAACCTCACTGTTTTCTTCCGGAACAGCAGGAAATCCCTCGTCTGGAACAATACTGGGACGATTGGATATTAGGTGCTCGTACTGGTATTCCCCCGCTACTAGCTTCTTGTTGGCTTCGTCCTTATCTTTGCCACTATCCTTCGTAGAAGTATTAAATACGGTATCATTCGTCACACGTTCCCAGTGTCGAGACTCGTCATCTCCCTCTAAAGCTTGACGTACTCCATCAACCAAAAACACTCGTTTAATGAGCATTTTGGTGGGAAGGCCTGTTATCACGTCCATATTGGAGATATACGTAACAGTTACACCCGTATAGTTCTCGTTAGGCACGAGTAGAAACCCAGCCATTATGATATTATTACGGATGATCTGTGGCTCGTGACTCTTGAGAAAGTTGTCATCTTTAACATGAGTATCAATCATGACAATTGATCCGTCACTAAGTACACGACAATGCATGAGGTTGCCAAAATCCTGCCGTGGAGAAGGAAATGCTGCTTTGTATGTTAGATGATCGACCCAAGTTTGATTATTGAACACATGCACACGCTGCAGTATGAGTAGTTGGGGGTCATACGTTTGTCGTCTAACGGGATCCAACAATAATTTCAATACTTTATGTGGATGTTGTGCACCAAACCCGACGCCTTTATACGTTTCCAAGCGACAAGCTCGACGTACATACGCTTTAACTCCACGTTGTTGCATTTGAAATTTCCAGCCGTCGACATCGTCTTTTGAATGAGCGATAAATTCCGCCAAGAGTGTTTCTATCCGGTTATGGCACAGTTTAGGGATAAGAGCTCCAACTACGGTTTCAAGGTCAATTATCGAGGGATCTACATGTAAGATGTACAATAAGTGAGATTTTCACTTTTAGGACTGGAATAAGAGTTCGTGGTAGCTTGAATTAGTGCTTGGATCCAATCCTGAGTACTACGTGGAAGTGTAGCGGCCAAGTCATACCAAAATTAGTAAAGTTCATGTGAAAAAAATCAGATCAAAATTTGATTCTTATTTTCGGGACTTGGGACTGTCCCGGGGTCCCGTCCCGGGACATTTTGTAAGAACGGCCCTAAGGCTCACCGGTGGCGATGCTCTTAGGGCAAGGGGTGTGCGAGTACAAAAATTATGACATTTTTTGTAGGGTCGGGGTGTGTGCACGTATCAAAACGGGGTGTGCACGTAGTGGGTCCTTTCTACCCATTACTACTACTACTACTACTACTACACCTTTTCCAGTCTTATTTCGGCAAGAACAAAAGCAAATTCGGCAAGAACAAATCCAATTTCGTCAATTCCTCTATAAACAAGTAGCTGTCAAAAAAAGGTTGTCTTAAATAAACTAAGGAGGACCAAATTATATTTGGTCCTAACTAATTGCACGCTTCCTCACTGCAATTTTACAGTGTAAGCCAGTAACAGCTAGCCTGTTACACCTGGTAGCACTTTGTGGTCCGTCTGAACGACCACTGTTGACGCGTTCCGCTAGTTAACTAGCGGAACGAAGGTTTAAGAGCCGCCGGCTGTCATGGCGACGGCCAGCGATCGTGAGCGCGAGCGACAGCTCGCGCATGATTTAGTTAGGGAAAACGTCCCTAACTGGTCACAGGGAACTGTGACCACGGTAATAGAGATGATCCGGACCATAGGGACCGAGATCATTTCCATCCTCCGAGGTAAAACCCCGGAGGAAGCATTGGATACGGTTTCCCGTTTCAAGAGGATGTATATCGATCCTCAGGTGCGTTCCTCAATGTTACGGTCGCAACCTACAACGCCCACATCTATTGCGAGCGTTGAAGTGGTAAAGGCGCGGATTCCGCCCTATACTGGTGAAGGGGGTGAGCCCCTTCGTAGATGGTTCGCAGAGGTGGAAGATACCCTCACTGCTCAAAAGATTGTGGACCCACGTTCACAAGCTTATTTCGCCACTACATGCCTAGGCGGTCGTGCCAGGGCATGGGCGATGAGCCGCAGAGCCATCAGTGGCTCTGCGTTACTGACGTATCAGGATTTGAAAGCTGAGCTGAAGCTCAACTTCGAAGCTCCAGAAATGGAGCTTAGTTGCCGCGAAGAGTTCATGGAACTCAAGCAGGGCAAGCTGAGCCTACATGCGTACGCTCAGAAAATACAATATTTGTTATCAAATATTGTATACGAGCCGGTGCCCCCTGCCATGCAGGTCACTGGCTTTATGAAGGGACTGAATGACGGTCCCATCAAACAGAGTCTTTATCGGGTTCCCCCAAAGACTCTGAGGAATGCCATAGATCAAAGCATCCGAGAGGAATTCAGCATGCGTTGCTGCTGAACGCATGCTGGGGTTAGTCGAAAAGCTCAACAGCCTTTCGACTTTAACATGCCGCCAGTGCAGCATGTTAACCATAACAATTTCTCGAACAGACGAGTTCATACTTCGTCCCGAGACACCAAAACCCGCGCCAGGGCGCGGGCGGAGGAGGTCCAGAACCGATGGACCTATCTGTTGCAGTTGCCTCGACACCGAAGCAACCGAAAAACAAGAAGTTCCTTCGCTGCAATAGATGCGCGAAGATGGGCCACTACGCCCATGAATGCATGGCGCCGCGGCCGGCGCCACGCAGTCAGCGGACTGGACAGTCCGCTGGTAAGCGACATCAACAGGGGCAACCCTCTGTTGATGCAAAAACGTCAACAAACAGTAGGGGCGGGGCGCCCTACTGGACGGGTTATCTCACATGCCGACATCGGGCATGTGAGGATAATAGCCCCAGACGGGACTATGTCCTGTCAACACGTGCAGGGTGAAGGGAAACCTCTCATCACCCTGGAAGTTAAGCCGCATGAAACGATGTCCCCATGCGCGCTCTTCGAACGACAGTTCATCAAACTCAAAGCATGTGCGAATCACACGCTTTGGTTTAGTCACGGTTGCTCCTGTTGCTAACCGGACTGACAACATGCTTCGTAGAGTTTCAGTCTCCACGAAATTCAACGACGTTAGAACCTCAGTTCTAACGAAATTGTTTGACGCTCCTGTGTCAAACAGAGCACCCATGGGGACATCGTTTCCATGCGGCTTAAGCTCCAGGGTGACGAGAGGTTTCTCATCACCCTGTACATGCTGACAGGACATAGTCCCGTCTGGGGCTATTATCCTCACATGCCTGATGTCGTCTGTGAGATAACCCGTCAAGTAGGGCGCCCCGCCCCTACTGGTTGTTGACGTTTTTTGCATCAACAG
>MIQA02000801.1:0-10944 GCA_001887855.2 Sclerospora graminicola | reverse complement strand
CCTTCGGAAGCGGACTCTTCCGATTCATCGGTGGGTATCACCCGCATGATGCTTGGCCCAAGAGGAGCAGCGCGTGTGGCGACAGCCATGAGGCTTGGAGGATGTGAGGATCCGGGTACGCCCGAGCGGAAGAACGCCAGCCAGTGCCGTGTACAGGCCTGGCGGACGGCGACGACGGATCCAGAACCGAAGGAGGAAGACGAAGACACGGTTGGGCGGATCAAAAAGGAATGTCGATCTGGCAGCCCGGCCGCCCCTCAATCCGCCCCCCAGGAGAGCCTTCAGGTGCCGGATAACCTGCAAAACATGTTTTTGACAATGATGGAGCGATACTTGAAAGAGCAACGTCGGTTGAGCGCCAGCCGCGGCAGCCCGAAGCCACCGGACCAGCCGGCTTGTTGTAGAACTCAGGCCCCCGAACCAGTTCAGTACCATGTGAGAGAGCCGAGTGATGAAGACATGGAGTCGGTGCAGTCCAAGCAGAGTGAACCCCATGCCGCCCCGCCGAGCCGCCAGACAGGTCACCGGACCGGACGTCGGCCAACGAATAGGAAGCTGTCTCTCAGCGACGTGGATATGGAATCCGTCAAGTCGGTCAAGTACCATTACGATCCGGATGACCTGGATCTGGGGATGGCCCGCCGAGCCCATATGGCCTCGGCCCAAGCGTTTGATGCGGCTTCAGGAGCGATCACGAGGGTGCGAATGTCGGCCACGTCCGAGCTGAAAGGCTTAATCGGACGCGACACGTACGAGGATCAATCCCGAGGATGGCTAAGCAAGACGAAGTCGGCATTTCTCAGAGACCGGACGTCGGACTATGAAAAATGCCTGATCTTTGGGGATTTGATGAAAGGTCCAGCGAAAAACTGGATCCAACAGCTCAGCCGGGAAATCCGAGGAAACTGGAGGGGATTGGCCGTTGCGTTCGAGAAACAATACTGCGGATCTGGAACGTCAGCGGCGCGACAATATTTCCACACCAAGAAGCGAGCGGATGAGACCCCCCTGGAGTATCTCCATCGCTTAAATGTCGCTGGCATGAGGGCGGATATCCCCGTTAAAGAAGATGCCAGCCGGTCGGAAGCCGCCCGCGAACACGTGGAACATTTCATCAGCACGTTGGACGATCGGGAGCTGGCAGACCAGCTGGCGTTACTGCGGTTGAAGAATACGACGGAGCTGGAATTGGCGTTGCGCACGTACCTAAGAGCGAAGAAGCGAGGCCCCAAGGCGGCAGTTGGAACCGGCCGTTTCAAGTCCCGATTCAACGCGGAACAAGGAGGCCGGCCGCCATCTACCAGGACGGCCCGAGCCGTCCGCATGGTCGCCCGAGAGTCAGACGCGACCAGCTCGGAAGAGGAGTATCAGCGATCTGGGGGCGAGTCTAAGGGGGAACAGTATCGGTACCTTTTCTCGGCAGAAGCCAGTCAGCCGTCCAGGCTGCCAGCCGGGTCCGGTCAGTCGAAGGGTTTTCCGGCTCGAACTGACCAGGATTACCCCAGACGCAAATGTACCCACTGTGGGTCCATCAAGCATGACGACCGGAGCTGTTGGAAGCGGCTGACCTGCAAGAAGTGCGAGAGGAAGGGACATCCGGCGGAACACAGCTTGTTTACTTGTAAGACTTGCGGGGAGGTGCACGAGGCGGGACTGTGCCCAATTGAAGAATTCTACAACCAGATGAAGAAGTGGTACGTCCCGACCAAGCATGCTGGAATGTTGCCGCCCGGGGTGAAAAAGATGTTAAACTAGATCGCTCGCCAGGTTGGAATCTGGTTCGAGCCGAGCGGTCTAGTGTTAGTATCTATGCATATGTCGGTAAGGAGGATAATCAAGAAGCAAAGCAAAGCGTAAGCGACAATACATGTAAGTTTGACGATTACGTAATCCGGTCCCCGGGCAGCACGGCTGACCCCTTCCTGGTGAGCAGTATACGGACGGATGAGTATTCCCGGTCTGAAGTGCGTATGGAATTGAACCTGTTACCTGGCGAGTCGCGAGGTTATTGGAAATATCATTCGCCGGATAAATGGTTCAAGCAGGCCAAGGCGGATGGCAAAATCAATAATCAGAAGGCTACCATGCTGTTCGACTCTGGCGCGGAAGTGTCTATCGTGGACACCACCTTTGCTCGTAAGGTGGGGTGTGAGATAGACGAGACGAAGCGGCAGGAATGTATCGGCATTGGAGAAAGTTCATACATGACCCAAGGAAGGACAAGAGTTAAGATTACGTTAGCTGGGTCTTTGGTGTATTACTTTACCGCCTTGGTAGGCAAGCTGGCCGGGCAGGATGCGATTCCTGGTATGGACTTTATGCTCCCGGCCGGCATACGGCTGGACTTATCGCATGGGAACACTGACGTTACCGGACGAGGTACCGATCCAGCTGGCCGGCCGGCGGCCCTTATATGGTGCCCACGTCCAGTTTCTCAAGTTACGCCAGTTTGTAACGATGCCAGTGGGAAAAGCGGTGGAAGTAATGGTACGACCACACGACAGGCGGAGTAAGTTATGGCTGACAAGGGGCGAGTGCTGGGTACCCTCGTTTGTTAAAGGGGGTGGTCATCTCAACTCTATAAGCGTGACCAACATCTCTGACAGGCCCCTCACCTTGCATGAAGACGTGATTATTGGAATGTGGCTGGCCGAGGACAAGGTGCCCCGCCGGCCGGGCTATGTCACTACTGGCTCAAGACGCTATATCGAGTGGCAAAACCTGGCTTTTCAGGCAACCACCGATCTGGTCAGCGAAGAGGAAGAATTAGAAGAGGACCAGACGCCGATGGTGGCTAAACCCGAGTACCGGACCCCTTCTAAAATATTGACGCGGAGCCGGCCGTCAGATCCGGCTGAACGTATTGATCGAGACTATGCCCCGATCGCGGAACTGGTTTTGCCCACCCAGAGGAAGACGGACGAACGACGGAATCAGGAGAAAGGACCGAGCAGAGATACATATGAGGACAACCCCGTTGGCGGATGGTGTGATGACCGAGGTGAAGGTGGATCGACCCGGCTGGCCGAGCAGGATCCGGAAATAGCCGAAGGCGGATCGACCGAGCCGGGTGATCGTAATTCGGAAATAGCCGAAGGCGGATCGACCCAGCCGGCCGATCAAGATCCCGAAGTAGCCGAAGCTGACCAAGTCTGCATTCATGAAGGGGGCGAGCTATATGTTGAAGGCATGAGGAGCAGATGGCGGTGCTACCTGAGGTAACCCCCTGCCCCCGGCGGTTACTATTGATGATCTGCAAGTGGGAGACCCGGATGTGAACGCCCCGGAAGAGATCAGCAGGCTGAAGGATATCAAATGGAAAAGAAATGATCGGGCCAGGAAACGCACTTCCTCCGGCCGCCCATGAGGCGGTATGCGACAACGATGTGGGAAACGCCAAGTCGGTTGCACAAAGATGCCGAAGAGTCGCCCCCCCCCCAGTATCGGGAAAAGCTGTCAGAGCTTATCAAGGGATTGCTGGCCACCAAGATAATTCAGCCGTCCATCTCGCTCTGGGCTTCGCCCATTGTAATTATTATCAAGAAGAATGGGGTGGATATAAGGGTTTGTATTGACTACCGGCTGGTGAACCGGCTGACTAAGCTGATGGTTTACTCGATGCCGTTGATAAATGATTGCTGGAGGACTTGGATAAATTTTTGTGGTATTGCTCATTGGACATGGCTAGTGGATTCCGGGTGGTTTCTATGACCGATCGTGCACGGGAGATCTCTGCGTTTATGACGCCCTTCGGGTTGTTCGAGTGGAACCGGATGCAGTTCGGTCTGAAGAATGCTCCGCAGATAATTCAACGGTTGATAGATAATGCGCTGTATGGACACTTCAAGATCAAGGCGGATCAAGATCCGGCTCTGGTCGGAGATGTGTTCACCGAAGGTGACCCGGACCCCGACCCAAAACCTTCAGTTTTGGGGCGGCGGTCTTACATTGATGACATTCTCGTTACGGCAACTACCTGGGGTTTACTGTGTGACAAAGTGGAGAAGTTGATGATTACGTGTGAAAAGTGGAATCTTTCGATTAGTGTGGTTAAGAGTTTCTGGGGAAAGACTGAGGTGGCCTATTTGGGTCATCAAGTTTCGATTGCCGGATTGGAGGCTAATCCGAAGGATTTGGAGTCCTTGAGTAATCTGCCTTTCCCGCGATCCCTAAAGGCTATGCAATCCTTTTTGGGCAGCCTGAATTATTACAGTCGGTTCATCGAGGATTTTGCAGTCTATGCGGCGGTTTTGTATGAATTACGGGAGGTGGATTACCTTAAGCTGAGAGAGCAGGACAGGCAAGCGGAGACGCGGGCCAGGCCGACAATATCAGCCAATGAGATGCCGTCCTTGTAATCTATTTCGGCCAATGAGAAGGCGCCTTTTACTAGCCCCGGGAGGTGGCCGGCCGCCGGATCCCTGCGAGGCCGACCCGGACGACCACATGACCCGAGCGATGGTGGCCTTTGGTATGTTAAAGGCGAAGATGGCGACTACACCGGTCCTGAAACATTTCGGTGTGAACAAGATTCCAGTGGTCATCATCTACGCTAACAAATGGGCCATCTCGGCCGCCCTCGTTCAAGATCATGACGGAGTGTACTGTCCCGTGACATTCACCAGCCGGACCCTGAAGGCTAATGAAGTTAATTACGGATTGGTGGATAAAGAAGTTCTGGCTCTATTACGGATCTTGGATGTGTGTTATACTATGCTGGTGTCTCGGACTATCAAAGTACTATCCAGACGGTCAACCCTATCATGGCTCCTGACGGCGAATGGGATTGATGGCCGGCTGGGGAGATGGGCGGCTCTGCTGTCTCAGTGGTCCCTCGAAGTGATTAAGTGTACCAAAGGGGAAGAGGAAATACTGGGCACACTGGCTGCCAGCATTACCCCCAGGGCAGAAGTGGAGGAAGCACTGATAGCGATCGCACCTCGGAAGCAGCCTCGACAAACTATCGTATTACCGCCGCCAACAGTGGGACCCACGGAGGAACTAATGGTTTTGAGTTTTGATGGGTCGGCGAGTGTAAAGAAGGGGGTCGGGGCCTATAGTGCCATTGTGTGGAAGGTGCCCGAATGGAAGGCGACCGCGGCCGCCTCGGATTTCACGCCTGACATCACGGTGAACGAAGCGGAGTATAGAGGGCTTTTGCTTTGCCTAGATCTGTTGGCTGGCCAGACACAGGGGCGGATCATCATATGTGGTGATTCCAACCTGGTGATCCGGCAAATCACAGGAGAGATAGATTGCAAGGCGCCCCGGCTGAGATTGTTGAACGATCGGGTTATGTCCGCCCTGCGGAGATGGCCAGAACACGAGCTGATACATGTCAAACGGGACTGGAATAAGAGCGCAGATTATTTTGCTACGCTGGCCATGCGTGACAACGTGGGGGTAGCGGTTTCCGATCCAGCTCTGTTATCAGATTTGACGGAGATCAATCGGCTGCCCGAGATTATCCATCCGGCCAACACGGAGGAGGTAATCCAGGTGAGCGCCGTCACCCGATCGCAGAAGCGCCGTTCTTCAGCCGCCGGCTCACTATCCCCAGAAGCAATGAACGAAGGGATAGTTCAACAGTTACGAGCAGAGCGGATTCTCCAAGCGCAGGACGAGGAAGAGTGGATAGTGGATCTCAAGGCATACCTTAACGGGGACGTGGATAAACTGACAGCCGAACAAGCTAAAGAATGCTTCAAACTAGCCCCGGATTACGAAGTAAATGAAAACGGGCTACTGTTTTTCTACCGGGACCCTGACCAGCCGGAGATCGAGAGAGATAGATCCGCTCGGCTAGTCGTACCCACTACCCTACAGCCGGATATCCTCCATCATTATCACGTGAGCTTAGAAGGAGGACATCAGGGCATCGGCCGGACATATCACAAGATTAAGGCACATTTCCACTGGCGGGGGCTTTACCGTAGCGTACAAGCCTATGTGGGAAGTTGCCCGGACTGTGAAACAGGGAAGGGCCGGCCGACCATTAGAGGGCGGTCGCCTGGGAATATACAGGCTACCTACCCTTTTCAAGTCATTGCGATGGATCATATCCCGTCCTTACCCAAACCTCGAAATGGGTATACAGAGCTGCTGATCTGGACGGATTTGGTTACCGGGCCGGCCATAGCAAAGGCCAGTTCCACCCGTACCGCCCAACAGGTTGCGCAAAGCTACGAGGAATGTGTGTTCAGGCGGTTCGGGGCGAGCGAAGTCATCCGGCACGATAGGGAGCCCGGATTTATGGCGGACGTTTTCCGAGCCTTCAACAAGATCTTAGGGCAGAGACAGAGTGCACCTAAGGCTTACCGCCCGCAGGCGAACGGAAAGGCCGAAAGGATGGTCCAGACTCTAACCAGAGCCCTCAAGATGTATGTGGTGGAGGCGGATCAGTGCGACTGGGACGAATATGCGGAGAGACTGGTTTTCGCTCTCAATTCGTCACACGATCGGGTAAGGGGCGATACCCCTTTCTATTTGGCTTACGGATGGGATCCCCGATCCACACTTTGGAAGCCGCCATACCAATAGGGTGCACGAGAAGCTGGGACAGAGACGTCCGCCGCTGGAGGATGGGAGTGCAATGTCACTTTTCACTGGCGCGGGAACAGGTAAACGAACGCCTCCGACAAGCAATCTAGGACCGCGTCGATCAGAACAACGACCGAGCCAGGGAACACGGCATAGAGCCCGACTCCCGGGTATGGCTGTATCTGGATCGGGTCAAGGAGGTCTATGCACGGAAGTTGGCGCATATGTGGCGTGGCCCCTTCCGAGTAGCAGAACTGGTCGGGGATCATGCAGTTAAGTTGGTCACGGCCGGCACGGAATATAGCGTTTCCCGATAGTGCATGTCTCCAAGTTGAAGTTGGTTAAGCATTCCCCGGACTGCCCGAATACACGCCTTGCGGTGGAGAGCGACTGGCTAGATTTCGATGAAGCTTTACAGCCGGAGGACAGCTGGGACAAGCCGTTAGACCCGGACATAGGGACGGTGAAAATCAAAGTGTGAGAGGTGTGGTGAGCTCAAGCCTCAACCGTTGTGCGGCTGCGACAAGGCTCAGGGGCGACTGTGGTGAAGTGTTCCAGAAATTAACGGACTAATGATGATGGATTCCCTCACCTGATTGGTTGAAATGTCGCCCTTAGCTGGATGCCCGGACTGGTCAATAGAGGACGCGATCCGAGAGCCGCCGGACGCACCTACGAGCGGCCGGACGGCGCCTGGCCTGGAATCAGGCCGGACGAACGTGATTGAAGGCATGGACAGTCGAGCTAGCAGGCTAAGCGGACGGGACGACCGCGGTCCAAGGGGCGGATTGGTGGCGGATGGTTTGGAAGGTATGAGTGGAGGAGCCTAAGGAAGATGAGTGTTCTAGTGGATAAAGGAGGCACCCGGATCGGATGAGAAGCTGCCCAGAAATTGCTAGGGCCAGCGGCCAAGGGGCTCGGATGGATGGCCATCCGGCCGGGTACAATGTACCAGCCGGACTGGTACCAGCTGGGTTCGGTGTACTGGCCGGGTTGGTACCATCTGGGGTTGGTGTACCGGCCAGACGGGTACGCAAAAGCGGAGTAAACCAGGCTACTTCGGGTAAGAGACATGACTGTCTAGCCGGGCTATTTGGGGTAGGTTACACAAAAGGGAGTATTGGATATAGGGATAAATCAGTATACGTTTTGCTTTCTTAGACACAAGTCGCTTTTATTGGTTCACAGCGGAGGGCTAACAAGGTCCCCTCTTGCTGCTATTGGTTTGCCCGGGGTAGGTTAAGTTAACCCACCGGAAGTCCCCTGACCGGGAGTCGCGGCGTCTTCGTATACTCACCTCAAGTCGCCCGTGTTTTGAACACGGTATTAAGTATTGGGAAGTGGTAACATTTTGGCCTTCTGTGGAAGATTGTGGAGTTATATTTGGATTCCCTTTTACGTACACGTTTGGATTTACCCTTCATGATCATTGGTTTGGCTTGCCGATCGATTATTCTCGGTCCAGCCGTCGCAGTATACAAAGTTCAAGTGTATTGCCAGTCAAGCTCCCCGGTGACGATTTCCGCCCAGGAGCTACCCCTAGTCCTAACCCTCATCTCCTTATTCGACGGACTTTACACTTTTTGCCCTTAGTTACACGCTTTCTCACGTGTAATTTTAGAGTGTAAGCCTGTAACAGCTAGCCTGTAACAGCTAGTCTGGTACTAGTCGCTCCGGAAAGGGGTATCTAATAGACTTCACGGGGATTCTCCGATGCCACAGTAAGAGACAAAAGAAAACTGGACCACAGTTGCCAGAAAATTAAAAGGCGCTAGGAAAGGTAAGAGTGAGCCAATCGTTAGGTACACAGGTAACAAAAACGCTACACTCGGAGCATCTAAGCAAAGACGGAAAAAGGGTAACACACATAATCAGGACCCACCCATGGGATCATCGAAGGCGTTGGTTGTACGGGAGAAATCTGAGCCGTAACCAGAACCATCAACTGTCACGGGTTCAAAATTCCCCGACGAGGAGGTGACGAAAGGGCAAAACAAGACATCTAGCCAAGCGCGTCAGAAATCTAACACAGATTTGTTTCATAAATGAGGCGCAAGCAAAGAGTTCATTAGCGAAGTTAAGTAACGATATCGTTCAAAAGGAAGGTATTTCGCGTAGGCTGGGAGGAAGAGGTTAAAAGCAGGATTACACACTACGGAAGCTCTAGTTGTGGTGAAGCGACTTCGGAATGGGTTAGCGGCCGGGTGTGAAATACACCTGGCCGAGACCGCCTTTTGATTGATTTAAATTGCTGGTCAAAGGTGCGGGCACTGGGGGACAGCTGCTGGAGGTGTTCGTGAGCCTTGTTGGTCTGTGCTGTAGCGCAGCAGATTATAGTGCAATCGGTAACGGTGCACGCAAGCGCGAAGGAACTCTGGTAGTTCGTAGCGCTTCTGATCTGATTGATCACTTAAGTAATCAAACAACAGACGTGTTTCCTCGTCTGTCTGGTACGCTCGTCGTTCCTGTCGTACAAGGACGGACGACAGAGAGTTGCAAGGAATTGCGTTTGCACCGACGCCTTCGGTTACGGACGCTTTCGTCTCGTAATCAGTCCTACGTGGTAGCACATCCACTATCATGTTCATTTCTCCGGGTTTATACTCAGCTGTAAAATATATTCTGCAAAGAATGACAGCCATCGTGCCATTCTTCGGGGATGTGTGGGGAATTCACGGATATGCGAATTGACGCATGGTCCGTGTATACCACAAACGGTCTATCTCCTAACAAATAGAATCGAAGCTTGGCTATTGCATACTTCATGGCAAGGACTCCCTTGTCATAAACCGGATAGTTGCGCTCAGCTGGGCGCAACTGACGCGATTGATAAATAATTACGCGATCACGATCATTGTGATCTCGATGCATGAAGGCACAGCGATTGCGAAATCGCTCGCATCACCAACGAAGTGAAACGGTCGCTCGTTGTCAGCTATAACCAAGGCAGGCGCCTCAGTCATGCTCCGCTTGACTTCATCAAAATCGTCTTGGCATTGGAAATCCCACTGTCATTCGACATCTTTCTTAAGTAATTGAGAAAAAGGTCGAATGAGACCAGCATAATTGTACGAGTACTTTTGCAAATATGTGGCCAATCCAAGGAACTTTCGAAGTTCCTCGACATTGTTTTTGGCGTAGACCATTCAACGATCACCTTAATCTTGTCTGGATTAGGGCGCATCCCGTTCTTGCCCTTGAAACAGCCAAGAACGGGTATCTCAGGTGCATCGAAGGTGCACTTCTTCAAGTTGGCATAGAGATTATGTCCACGCATAGGCTGTAAACACCCGACGTAAATGTACTTTATGAACATCTACATCGCTTTTACCGTGTTCATCCTTGCTGTGGATGAACAAATCGTCGAAGTATCTTGGTTCAAATTCACGCACCGCGCTCAATAGATGCCTCACGCATCGCTTGAATGTTGCAGGGGCATTTGGAGACCCCTATGACATCACAAGCCATTCCCAAAGAATACCGCTTGGATATCCTTCTCCTGAGGATTTGGTGAAATTTATCATGTAGGTCGAGAGCTCTGAACACAGTGCTCCCGTTCATGCCATCAATGACTTCATCTTTCCGCGGTATCGGCATTTGCGCCGGTACCGTGGATGCGCTCAGCTTATGATACGCGTGATTAATTCTCCAGCCTCCTGTGCACTTTTTCACACAAAAGGTGGGACTGGGGTGCGGTGAGGTAGACTCCTGCACATGAACCGCCTTGCGACGAGTTTCGAAGAGCTCGTCGATTGCCTTTAACTGGTCACGCGGTAATGGCCATTGCCGCGTGACACAGTACCTCGTGCCTGGCTTGGGGTGAATCTTATGTCGAGTTCCCTTATCCTTAGAGAGCTCGCATAATACTTCTTTTGGGAAACGTCTGCATATTCCCAAAGTACCTTATGATACCAAGGGTTCACCTTAAGTGACTCACAGGTTTGCGCTTCAAAGCGCTGTACCTTCGTTTGTTCATTGGGAACAGTCTCGCTCCCAATCTTGTACTTTTTTTGGGGTATTTGTTCACCAATATCAGCCACATTCTTTTGAAACGATGCTGCAGATCTCTTCGATCTGATCATCGTGCAAATTCTTCGTTAACTTCTTCCAGCTTAGAGCTGGAAGAGCCATCACTTATTTCGGGGGTATCAAGTGTAAGAGACTGGGTAGCCAATCTTGTAATGGGGTGCCCTTCCATAAGTGACATTTAAGAAAAAATATCACAGTTTAAATTCCAGGCTTAATGTCTGAAATGTGAATATTTGATTATAAGTTGTTATAATCCACCTTGAGAACAGATTCTGATATCATTATCGAATCTAACAAGTAAATGTATGATAGAAATATCATTCAGACCAGCTTTATACTACATGTTTGTATGATTAGTTTAGCTTTAATTATAGT
>MIQA02000800.1:0-15322 GCA_001887855.2 Sclerospora graminicola | reverse complement strand
TACACAGGTATAGGACTTTTGCATATATAATAACAGGTTTAGATTTCCCCCTAAAGCAAAGAGTCGCTCCGCCACGTGTGCGGTCATTGGGAGCACAGGGTTGATTAGTCCCCTCTTGCTCAACTATTTCCCGGTTAAGACGTGCTTAGACGCATTTTGGCTTACCGGAAGGCCCCCGACGGGTTTGTTTTGGGTGATCGAACCTCACCCTCAACGCGCACGTGTTTGGAACACGTTAATAATATTGGTAAATGTTTTGTGCAGATAACGTTTGTGGATTACTGTGGAAGATCGTGGATTGATCGCGTTTTCTTGGTTTCGTTATATCTCTCTCTCATTGGCTGGCCTGATCAGACGAACTTTCCTGATCAGTGCCTAGATACTGATTAAGTATCGACCCCAACCCGTTCTCCGGTGAAGATTTCCACCCGAGGACACCCCTCGTCTCGAGAAGGTCATCCCCTCCGACCTGGTCAAGATCATCGTTTTCGTCACCGAGTCCACCTGAGTGAGTGTAACCACCCCCGATCAACGGGTACACAAGGTGAGATGAAGTTAAACATAGATCCTGACGCGCATGAAGACCGGCCAGATGACCGGGAGGATCAGATCAGTCACCACAATGGTGATTCATCTGATTCCGATGCTGATCAGGATCGACGGAGTACCCCCTCCGATAGTTGGTCGTCTGGGCCAGTGGGTATCCGGATTCCACCCACGACTTCGGTCATGGATTTGGAAATCGGCTCCACCACATTATCGCCGCCAACAGTGGGACCCACGGAGGAACTAATGGTTTTGAGTTTTGACGGGTCGGCGAGTGTAAAGAAAGGAGTCGGGCCTATAGTGCTATTCTGTGGAAGTTGCCCGAATGGAAAGTGGTCACGACCGCCTCGGATTTCACGCCTGGCATAACGGTGGACGAAGCGGAATACAGAGGGATGTTACTTTGCCTAGATCTGCTGGCTGGCCGGACACGGGGGCGGATCATCATATATGACGATTCCAATCTGGTGATCCGGCAATCACAGGAGAGACAATTGTAAGCGGCCCCGGCTGAGACATTTGAACGATCGGGTCACGTCCGCCCTGCGGAATTGGCCGGAACATGAACTGTTGCATGTCAAACGAGAGTGGAACTACAGGGCAGACCATCTGGCCACCTTGGCCATGCGAGCTCAGATCGGTCTTACCGTTTCGGATTCAGGATTTTTGGACGGATTGGCAGAAATGAACAGGCTGTCGGAAATAATCAAACCGGCCGCTAGGTACGAGGACCATCCGCCCGGATCCAACCGCCCCGTAGAAGAGGAGTATGGCGACCGGGACTGGGGACAGGGCGTTCAGACCCGACCGGACCAAGAGATGCCCTGCGGCAACAAAAGGTCCCTCTAGGCGGACCACCAAGCCGGCTGGACGAGACTAATCACGGTTAGTAGTCTAAGTAAATGCTTGGAGTGGAGATGAGAGAAGCACGGGTGGATATATTGAAAGAGAAATGAAGGAAACGAAAGAATTAAACTAAGCCCGATTGCTCATCCCTGTGGTTGATTGTACTTGCCGCGGAGCCGAGTCACTCGAAG
This sequence comes from Sclerospora graminicola, assembly GCA_001887855.2. Taxonomy (NCBI): domain Eukaryota; phylum Oomycota; class Peronosporomycetes; order Peronosporales; family Peronosporaceae; genus Sclerospora; species Sclerospora graminicola. Next base: position 13,739 of record MIQA02000800.1, on the reverse strand, counting down.
TCCAGGGTGGTCGGAGGGCTGTTTGCGGTACTGATTGCGCCAGGGATCTTGCTGGTCAAAGGCCTTCAGAGATTCGGAAAGAGAGGTAGTTTGATCCCGCGCACCCAGGCCTGGATACCACGTTCCGCCCTCCGCCGCATCTCCGCACCTTCGGTACGGTAGATGGAGCATAAACGGAGAAACAGGTCCAAGTCTCAATTACCATCCCGGATACCCTCCATGATAAACGTACATATACGGACCCACGCCTCGGAAGCTCGCCCCCGACGATTCTTCCGGGCAGAGGAATACGTGCGGAAAGATTCGTCCACTCGCTTATCCTCTGCAGAGATGTACATAAAGTGGGTAGACTCCCAGATGGCCCAATCATGAGCCACAGCGAAATCCTGAAATCTCGCCTTGAATTCCGTAAACCATGGGCTTGGCGGAAGTCCCATATCTGGCATCTTAGTGTTCAGGATTTTCCAAGGTTTGGTTTTCATGAACGCGTCGATGGCGCCCGACCCCATCAGGTCGGGGCGCCCGGTCGCTAATGGAGGCGTCCTGCGGGATCGAGGGAACATCCAGAGAGGCGGACGGGATAGGGAGTGAGCGAGCTGAGAACTGGAGATATCGTCGAGACTTACATTTCTCAGCTGCTCGACCTGCCAAGGTAGGATGGCGGACCGATCCGCCCCGCTGGGGAAGCGCCCGTCCGGTAACCACAGAAGCGGAAGTTTAGGAAGAGGGGGCGCAGGAGGTAGAGTGCTCCTCCGGATCTTGGGTTTGGTCGCTGGCCGGCTGGGTCGACGTTTGGGGCGTGGCCCGGCTGGAGCTGATCGCCGGGTTTTGGTCGGAGTTTTGGAGAGAGGTGCTCCTGGATCGCTCAGGTCGGGAGGAGTCAACCACTGATCAGGGATGTCCTCTTCGTTGTCTTCCACCTTCTCCTCGGCTACTCCGTTGGAACTCGAGGTACGGGCGACCTGAGCGGCCGGGGTGTCGACAGTGCCGGAAGGCAAGGAGAGATCAGACGGCTCATGCTCCCCTGAGCCAAAACCGGCTGGCGGCGGAGGTTGCAGATCGATAATCTGATCGGGTTCCATTTGATCCGTCTTTCGGCCACCGGAATTGGAGAGGCGACGACGGGTATCTGCGCGAGAGCGGGATAACGCGGCGAATATTTGCTGGTCGTCGTAATCCTTGTCTTCTTCGTCATCATCATAGATGCACGAAGGGGAGGACGGCCCCGAGTCCGAGGAAGAATCAGACGGAGGGCTGATCCGGGTGCCGGATGGTGAAGCAGCTGCCGAGCCGGATGGCGAAGCAACGGCCGGACTGGATTCCGAGTCCTCTTCGGAGCTAGAGGATGAACTAGAAGTGAGACCAGTTCTACCTGGTGAAAGAGGAGGAGATGCGGCAGCGGACCGCCTCGCTACAAACTGTCATCGCTGTCCGACCCAAGTTCTCCTTCGCTGTCTGATTTGCCCGGATGACATTGGCGCGGGGGAGAAGATTCGCTCTTCTTTCTCCGTTTGGGCGGGTCAGCGGCGGCCAAGGAAAGGCTAGAACTGGCCAGACGTTTTCCGCTCCTCGATCCCACCGAGGCGGACGAGGGGTCTGAACCGGCAAGGGGCGAATTAGGGCCGGCAGGAAGTTCCGCAGGTCCTGATTCCGCCGTAGCGGGCAACTGGGATGATTTCGGTGGAGAGGATTTCCACTGATTCACCACCCCCAAGACAGACAAGACGGACTCTCGTACATTCAAAGGAGCTTGCAAGAGAGGAGCGGCCTGGCTTCGAGTCGTTTCGAGCTGGTCTTGTAGTTCACACAACAAGGACCTAAAACGATCCTCCTTATCCAGCATGGTAGTGCAAACACGGTCGGCCCGAGCCAGCATAGCATGGGCGTCGAAATTTTCTTGACGGGCCCGGTAGAGCTCAGACCGCAACTCCTGTTGCCGGGAGGTAGTTTCCTGCAGCTGTTGCTCCAGATCAGAGATTTGGCGGAGGGCTTGAACGTGGGAGTCGCGCAGGTGGTTTCGGTTGTCCCGCACTTTATCTAACTCGTGGGACACCTGGCGGAGTCGGGCACGAAGGTGCGAAAGTTCTCGGGACATGTCAGGGATCTTAGCGGACTGCTGCTTCAGCTGTTCCAGCTGTTGGACTGTGGAGCGACAAGGACATGGAGACTGTAAGCGACTGGGTTACAACACAAGAGGGGAAGAGGCACTTACACTGAAGCTTTGATCTGTGAACCAATTCCTGACTGGCGGTCCGGAGGGGATCAACGACGTCTTCCAGCATGCGGAGACGGTTTCGCTCTTCCGTCAGGATGGCGACTTGACTCTCGAGATCGGTCACCTGTTTCTGAAGGTCAATTGTTCCCGGAGAAGGACTCCGAACGGCAGCTTCATCGGCCCGGCGGTTGGCAGCGGCGAGTTGTCGGACCAAGTCAGCCTGGATGTGCTCCAAGCTATCCACTTGGGCGGTCAACATCTCCAGCCTTTTCTCCATCCCCGCCGTTTCGGAGATGGGGGCGGATGGCGCGGCGGCTTGCTGTAGAGCGTCCGTAAGCTGACCCACAATGGCCCTGAGGCGGGTTACTTGGCCTCCGCTTTTTGACGACTGAGTTTCAACTCAGTGATTCGGGGGTCCACGCGTTCCAGCATCGCACAAGAAGTCTTGAAACTCTGCGACAGAACTTCATAGTCAGCCCGACAAGATCGAAGCTCCGTCTGAAGGGAAGAGACGGCGGCCTTCAATCTGTCCCGGTCGCCACAAGCCTGGCTGTGAACGCGGAGCGCAGTTTCAGCGTCGGCGGTCGATAACACCAGATCGGGAGTACGGGACGACTTCGGCGGTTTTGCGACTTCCACCCCGCTGGCGGGCGAGTCGTCGTCCACGAGAACGAGACGGCATACGTCGTCCTTGTCGATTTGCAAGACTGGAAATATATTGAGATAAAGTCAACATCCGCGGACGTGATTGCCAGCCGGTGGGGAGACCGACCGGGTTCATGGAAATCGTTATAAATTAGTGGGGCAGCGTACCAAAGCGGGGCATGGTTAAGCAGGATCAGATCAACTGGGTTCGGGTGAGATCGTGCCTCAACCGTTGCGCGGCTGTGCCGCGACTCAGGGGCGGCTGTTGTAAAGTGACTTCTGAATTAATGTGAAGTACTTTCCAGAGGGCGCATTCTGGTTGGCAGAAATATGGACCAAGGGCGTAGGTGCCGGATAGCCGTCGCCGGGCGCATCTACGAGCGGCCGGACGAACGCTACGGAAGGCGTGGATAGTTGGGCTAGCGGGCTAAGCGGACGGGACGACCGCGGTAGGCGGACGGCCGAAGGGCGGATTGGTGGCGGATTGGTTTGGAAGGTATGAGCGAAAGGGGGCCTGAAGGTGGATAAGTGTTCCAGTGGATGAAGGAGGCACCCGGATCGGATGAGAAACTGCCAAGGAAGTGCTAGCGTCAGCGGCCAGGGAGCCCAGATGGATGGCCATTCGGCCGAGCCGGCCGGGTACAATGTACCAGTCGTACTGGTACCAGATAGGTTCGGTGTACCGGCCGGGCTGGTACCATCTGGGGTTGGTGTACCGGCCAGGCGGATACACAAAAATCGGAGTTAACCGGGCTACTTCGGGTAAGACACATGACTGGTCAGCCGGTCTATTTGGGGTAGGTTACACAAAAGGGAGTATTGGATATAGGGATAAATCAGTATACTTTTCGCTTTCTTAGACACAAGTCGCTTTTATTGGTTCACAGCGGAGGGCTAACAAGGTCCCCTCTTGCTGCTATTGGTTTGCCCGGGGAAGGTTAAGTTAACCAACCGGAAGTCCCCTGACCGGGAGTCGCGGCGTCTTCGTATACTCACCTCAAGTCGCCCGTGTTTTGAACACGGTATTGAGTATTGGGAAGTGGTGACATTTTGGCCTTCTGTGGAAGAGTGTGGAGTTATATTTGGATTCCCCTTTACATACACGTTTGGATTCACCCTTCATTATTATTGGTTTAGCTGGCCGATCGATTATTCTCGGTCCAGCCGGCAGTATACAAAGTTCAAGTATATTGCCTGACGAGCTCCCCGGTGACGATTCCCGCCCAGGAGCTACCCCTAGTCCTAACCCTCATCTCCCTATTCGACGGATTTACACTTTTCGCCCTAGGGTCCACCAAGAGAGCAAACCACCCAGTACTGACGGGTACACAAGGTGAGCTTTCAACATGCAACATCCGAGTAGTCACGATCAAGCGGATGGAAGTGACCGATCCAGCCGGTCGGATGCCGGATCGGATCATGACTCGGATGGACGGAGTACCCCCTCCGACAGTCAGTCGTCTGGGCCCCGTGGGTGTTCGCGTCTCAAGAAAACTTCTGAGAGCGACTACACCACAGGATCAACATACATCCTCTTGAAACGGGTAACCGTCTCTAAGGCATCCTCCGGGGTTTTACCACGGAGGAGGGTGATGACTTCGGGTCCTATGGTCCGAATCAGCTCAATCACAGTGGTCACAGAACTCTGTGACCAGTTAGGAAAATTTTCCCTAACCAAATCTTGCGCGAGCTGACGCTCACGATCACTGGCTGATGCCATGACAGCCAGCGGCTCTTAAACCTTCGTTCCGCTAGTTAACTAGGCGGAACGCTGTCAACAGTGGTCGCTTAGACGCACCACAAAGTGCTACCAGGTGTAACAGGCAACTGTACGCGGCTTACATGTTAAATTGCAGAGGAACGATGCCAACTGAGTAGGACAAATGTAATTTGGTCTCCTAGTTTACCATAGATAAACTTTAAAGAATAATTTGTTAATTAATGGATCACTTAAGTATATATATATTAATTATATATATCTTAGCTACTTGTGGGATAGAAGGTAAGTTTAAGAGTGAATACATTATGAGTGTTTTAGAGTAAATAACTATAATAAAATCTAAACTAATCTTACAAATATGTGGTATAAAGCTGGTCTGAATGATATTTTTATCATTAGATTACTTGTTAGATTCGATAACGATATCAGAATCTGTTCTCAAAGTGGATTATAACAACTTAAAATCCAATATTCACATTTCAGACATTAAGTCTGAAATTGAACTGTGATATTTCTACTTAAATATCCTTTACGTCATGGCACCCCATTACAAAAGTGGTCAATCAAGTTTAAGGAGCCGTATCGTCATATCTTTACGACGGAACCAGTATTCCGTCCGAGATCATCGATTAACGGCATGGATGGACGAAAATCTGGTGGGACTCAACCTGATCAGGACCGATCTTACAAGAAATGCGTGCATTGTGGGTCGACCAGACATGGAGATTGTGATTGCTGGAAAAGAATTACATTTGGAAAATGTGATTCTAAAGGTCACCCTTTGGATCATTGTTTTTTCTTATGTAAAACCTGTGGGAAGATTCACGATGCCGGTGCCTGCCCTATCGAAGCATTTTCCAATCTGATGCGCAAGTGGTATGTGCCGAATAAACATGCTGACATGCTTCCACCGGATGTTGAGAAAATGTTAAACTAGATCGCTCGCCAGGTTGGAGTCTGGTTCAAGCCGAGCGATCAACGTTCTGCATCTATGCATATGTCGGTAGCGGAGATAAGTTTGAGGAAAAGAAGATAACCGACAATACATGTTTAATTAAATTGGCGTCCGATCGATTGTGTCCGCGTATTATTCACAGTCTCAGAGTGGATGAATATTCCCGTTCAGACGTGATTATGGAGTTGGATCTACTGCCCGGCGAGTCCCGAGGATACTGGAAGTATAACTCCTCCGACAAGTGGTTTAAACAAGCAAAAGCTAATGGAAAGATTAACAACGAAAAAACCACAATTCTTTTTGACTCTGGAGCAGAAGTCTCGATCATCGACTCCGCCTTTGCACGTAAGGTGGGATGTCGTATAGAGAGTACCCAGAACCAAGAATGTGTTGGGATCGGCGAAAGTGCGTACATGACGGAATGGCGATCACGTGTTAAAATCACTTTGGCAGGCTCTCTGGTCTACTATTTCAACGCTTGGGTTGGCCAGTTAGCCGGTAAAGACGTGATACTGGGAATGGATTTCATGGTACCAGCCGGTATACGACTCGACCTGTCTCATGGAACCCTGACTCTGCCGGATGAGGTGCAGATTCAGTTATCCGGTCGACGCCCTTTATATGGTACTCATGTGCGGATGCTTAAAATGGGTCAGTACGAAAACATCGAGGTAGCCCGATCAGTCGACGTGATGATTCGGCCGAGCGATCGGCAACAGAAATTGTGGCTAACCCGTGGTGAACGATGGGTACCAACGTTCGTTAAGGGTATCGGCAGATCAAGTTACATCAGGGTCACGAATATATCCGATCAGCCGCTAATCGTTCACGAAGACATGATCTTAGGGATGTGGTTACCCGAAGGGAAAGTACCTCGACAGATTGGGTATGTCTCAGTGGGATCACGAAGATATATTGAATGGCAAAATCTGGCTTATCAAGCCACCACAGACCTGATCAGTGACGAAGACTTAGCAGACGAAGATACCTCACCTATGGTCGAGAAGCCGGAATATGCTACCCCGACCAAGCTGCTGATCAGGAGACCGTCGGTCGAAGCGACAGGGGAAAGCCGGGTCAAAAAAGGTCCACAAGTTTTGAGTATTATTAGACCCGGCTCACCGAAAACAGAAGGTCCAGAGAGCGAAAATGATGGTGAGGAGTTCAGAAACGATCCTGAGGAGAAAAAGGAGGATGAATCTGCCGAAGTCGTTACGGATGAAGGTGAACCCGAAGTAGATCACCAGTTGGATGACCCACAAGGGGCGACTCAAGATGATGCCGATCAGGAAAAGGTAGATCAGGTAGATGAACAAGTGTGTATACATGAAGGTGGTGATCAGTACATTGAAGGTATCGAGAAGCAGATGGCCGTTTTACCGGAAGTATCGCCCAATATGCCAGAAGTCACCATGGAAGATCTACAGGTCGGTGACCCCGAAGTGAACACTCCCGAGCAGATCGATCAGCTAAAGAAGATCATCTGGAAAAGGCGCCACTTACTGATGGGGAAAGGTAACGCCCTACCCCCAGCCGCATTCGGAGCTGTTTGTGATATAGACGTGGGAAATGCGAGGCCGATCGCTCAACGTTGTCGTAAAGTTGCACCTCAATACCGGGAAAAGTTGTCCGATTTGATCAAAGGTTTGCTGAGTACAAAGATCATCCGACCATCAACATCGCAGTGGGCATCACCGATCGTGATCGTGATTAAGAAGAATGGGGTTGATATTCGATTGTGTACCGACTATAGAATGGTGAATTGCCTCACAAAGTTGATGGTCTATCCGATGCCCCTGATCAACGATCTATTAGAGGATCTGGATAAAGTTTTATGGTTTTGTCGCTGGATATGGCTAATGGTTTCTGGGTACTGATCGCGCTCGAGAGATCTCGGCCTTCGTTACACCTTTCGGACTTTTTGAATGGAATCGGATGCCGTTTGGATTAAAGAATGCCCCACAGATCTACCAGAGGCTGATCGACAATGCTCTCTATGGGTATTTCCAGATCAGTGCTGATCGGGAAGCCACTGATCTACATGACGTGTTTACGGAAGGTGAGCCAGATCAAGATCAGGGCCGATCAGTATTGGGAAGGCGATCATACATAGATGATATCTTGGTCACAGCGACATCCTGGGACATGCTATGCGATAAGGTCGAACGACTCCTAGACACCTGCGAGCGTTGGAATTTGTCGATCAGTGTGGTCAAGAGTTTCTGGGGTCAACCTAATGTCGCCTACCTCGGCCATAACGTAACGATCCAAGGTTTGGAAGCAAACCCGAAGGATTTGGCCGCTCTCAGCAACTTACCTTTTCCCCGATCGCTGAAGGCCATGCAATCCTTCCTCGGATCTCTGAATTATTATAGCAGATTTATCGAGGACTTCTCGATTTACGCCGCTATACTTTACGAACTGAAGGAAGTTGATTATCACGGGCTACGAGAACGCGATCGGGTAGGAGGATCACCAATTGAGACTGATCACGAAGTTGAAGTTACTGAAACGGACCTCAAGTCTGGATCACTGATCGATCGGACTGATCCAGGGTCAGAGGATCACATGAAGCGAGCTATGGTAGCTTTCAGTATGCTAAAGGCGACGATGATCTCGACGCCGATACTGAAACACTTCGATCCGGAAAAGATTCCCGTGGTGATCCTATATGCCAGTAAATGGGCAATATCAGCCGCATTGGTCCAAGATCACGATGGAGTTTATTGCCCGGTGACGTTCACAAGCCGAACATTAAAACCGAACGAAGTTAACTATGGTATTGTGGATAAGGAGGTGCTAGCATTATTACGTGTATTGGATGTTTGCTACTCTATGCTGGTAACTAGATCAATTAAGGTATTATCCAGGCGATCTAGTTTGGCGTGGTTACTATCCGCGAGTGGTTTAGATGGAAGACTGGGGCGATGGGCAGCGGTGTTATCTCAGTGGACTTTGGAGATCATCAAGTGCACCAAGGGCGAAGAAGAAATTCTTGGAACGCTGGCAGCCAGCATCACGCCCCGATCAGAAGTCGATGAAGCCCTGATCGAGGTCGCTCCTCGGAAGCAACCACGTGAATCGATCACTATACCCCCACCGATCGTCGGCTCGGAGGAAGATCTGATCGTTGTAAGTTTCGACGGATCAGCGAGTGTGAAGAAAGGCGTGGGGGCGTATAGCGCGCTGTTATGGAAACTGCCTGAATGGACTGTTATATCGGCCGGTTCAGATTATACTCCAGGTATCACGGTCAATGAGGCTGAATATCGTGGTCTGCTGCTAGGTTTGGATCTCTTGCAAGAGCAAAAGATTGGAAGAGTAATTATATGCGGAGATTCAAACTTGGTGATTCGGCAGATCACTGGAGAGATCGACTGTAAAGCGCCGCGTCTGAAACTACTGAATGATCGCGTTATGAAAGCTTTACGTGGATGGCCAAGACATGATCTCTTGCATGTGAAACGTGATTGGAATCGGAGTGCAGATCACTTAGCCACTATGGCTATGCGTGATCAGACCGGATCAATAGTTACTGATCAAGCATTGTTGGAGGAATTGGTGGAGATCAATAGGCTGCCTGAGCTGATTCGTGTGGAAGATGAAAAGGAAGCAGCCCAGATCTCGATCATGACGAGATCGCGAACCAGATCACCACCTAACAGATCACTCTCTCGACAAAGCTTAACAGAAGAGATAATACAGGAGTCTCAATAGTCTGGGTTACACATTGTGACAGATCAGCCAAAAATGGTCGAACAGGTGGAGATCAAGGTGGTTGAGCTGGTTCAGAGTCAATGGATGTATATATATATAATGCACGAGAACTACATTTGCATACATGTGAACGATCGATATACAAGATGGAGACAATATTGGTACCTGGATATGAATTGTGGATATGGAATGTGAAAGTTATCAAGAAGTTGTCGTGATATATTGATGATTATGGAAAGAACGAAACGAAAGATGGTTATCACGACAATCACGGACCATAATCCGTGCGCAGACGAGAAACCGTAAACGCCGGATGATGCATGGGTCTGATCGGTATTGGTTCCGCCAGGGTTCTTGGTGATCGGCAAAGATCAAGACATCACGCAACGTGCCAATCGGAGTCGGGTGCCCATAACAAGGATACCACTCCCCGCCGTCAGCCTTGATACCTCGCGCTTCCGCTCGGTGAACAGGCAAAGTCGTTGTGATGGTGGCCCAGAGAGTTTTCGAAGTGATTTCGGGCTGATCGCCCCGATCACTACCCGATCACTCGGCTGATCGCTATGCCGATGATGATCGGGGCTGATCAGCCCCAAACCGGCGTTTAGACAGCTGATCACGCTTCATGGTCAAACTTTGAACGTGACTTGTCATGTCCTGCATATCTTGATCAAGTTTGTTGCGATCTTATCGGAGAGCCGACAGCTGGCTAGCCTGATCGGCAGAATTACGTTCCAGGGTATCGATTACGACCCAGCGATCGAATAATTCGGCATTAAGCGCCCGATTGGTATCATATAGGGAGATCAACTCGGGAATTGCGCTTCGGAGTTCCAACCGTAGTCGGCAAGCTTCCATGGACCCCAACGTGAGTGGACCAGATCCCTCCACTAGGCGAGCGAGCTGTTCCAAGTAACTGACAGGGCGATCTGAGGAGTGGTTGAGTGGGAAGACTCCAAGATGGACGATACGAAGTCAGGGTCGTCGTTGGACGAATGAGACTGGTCGTGATCGGTGCCGTGGTCGTGATCGGGGTGGTCGCCGGATCAGCCGAACTAGAACTGGGAGGTGAGTCGGTGATCGGGCGGGTGGCCAAAGATGACGAAGAAGGAAGAGAAGATCGGCTCGAGTCAGCCATGGTGATTGCCAGAGAGGAAGTTTGTAAGTGAGTGAGTCGAACTGCAGTCGTTGCGCGGCTGCAGTTAGTCTCAGGGGCGGCTGTGGTAAAGCGATCGGAAAATATTGGGACTGAAGTGGACCACACATGGCCGTTGATTGGTGACGATAGAACACCCATCAACATATGACGGTTGATGGGTGGGAAAAGGCTGATCACAGTAAAAGGAAAAGGTGGCGGACAACGGATATTCACGATGTGGAGAAATCAGCCAAGTACTGTCGTTAAGCCCAGTCCCAGACACTGATGGAATGATAAAGATCACGATCACGATCGTCATTACGGTTACTAAGTGGAGTTCCCGTGGATGTAATATAAGAAGAGTAACTGTTGACATGACGTGTCAAAGGCAGGCGTCCAGCCGATCTATGAATGGTATAGTGGTTGAAGTTGATCATGACACGAAGTTACGGCCTGATCAGCCTGTCATGCCTGAGCAATGAAGATTAAATGTGGAATGAAGTCGGGCATGTGGAGTGACAGGTTGTGTGAGTGATGATAACCTATGGTTTGTCCGAAGATGACGTGGCAAGGCCTGATCAGGCCTGATCAGTCGAGATCGGTGTTCTATGGTTGTCCTGACGGGGTATAAAGGTCGGAAGTATGGTCTAGAAGATGAACTGAGTCGTGATGATGATGACCCAGAGCGTTCCCGAGGTGATCAGGGGCTGATCGGCCTGATCACCACCTGATCACTCGGTTGATCACTATGCCGATCGTAATCAGGGCCGATCAGCCTCTGATCAGCGTTCAGATGCAAGGGCAAGTAAGTTCTCGGTTTGGTCGGACTGTATACGAAGTGGACAAGTGCTGAAGAGCAGATCTCAAGTGGTTTCAAGGTCGTTTGTTGAAGATCGGGATGGGTTGAAGATCTTTCGAAGAGTCGGGTCGTGATCAGGGCAGAAGTGGTACAGATCAGCTTGAAGGTGCAGCCAGGATGGGCAAGGTGGGTGCTACGCAACCGTGCGACGAAGTAAATAGGTTCGAAGTATAGGTCAGGCATGAGTTGATGTACGGTACACAGGTATAGGACATTGCATATATAATAACAGGTTTTGATTTCCCCCCTAAAGCAAAGAGTCGCTCCGCCACGTGTGCGGTCATTGGGAGCACAGGGTTGATTAGTCCCCTCTTGCTCAACTAATTCCCGGTTAAGACGCGCTTAGACGCATTTTGGCTTACCGGAAGGCCCCCGACGGGTTTGTTTTAGGTGATCGAACCTCACCCTCAACGCGCACGTGTTTGGAACACGTTAATAATATTGGTAAAGGTTTTGTGGAGATAACGTTTGTGGATTACTGTGGAAGATCGTGGTTTGATCGCGTTTTCTTGGTTTCGTTATATCTCTCTCTCATTGGCTGGCCTGATCAGACGAACTTTCCTGATCAGTGCCTAGATACTGATTAAGTATCGACCCCAACCCGTTCTCCGGTGAAGATTTCCACCCGAGGACACCCCCCGTCTCGAGAAGGTCATCCCCTCCGACCTGATCAAGATCATCGTTTTCGTCACCGAGTCCACCTAAGTGAGTGTAACCACCCCCGATCAACGGGTACACAAGGTGAGATGAAGTTGAATATAGATCCTGACGCGCATGAAGACCGATCAGATGACCGGGAGGATCAGATCAGTCACCACAACGGTGATTCATCTGATTCTGATGCTGATCAGGATCGACGGAGTACCCCCTCCGTTAGTTGGTTGTCCGGGCCAGAGGGTATCCGGATTCCACCCAAGACTTCGGTCATGGATTTGGAAATCGGCTCCACCACACTATCGTTGACCCCGCTTATGATCAGATCACGTATCAGAGTATTTCAAACAAATTTGCCTGGACCTGGAAAGCTGTCCTCGGGAGATCCCATAGTGGAGTAAGACCAGAGGAGATGGCTAAGCAGCTAGGATATTTCGTGGACGACACGGCAGGTAACAGAATTGAAAAACGACTGGCTGATAGCACCGATATCAGCAGATGATATACATGCAGCGATCAAGGCATTTAAACGACGCAAGGCAGCTGGGCCGGATGGATTGAATAACGATTTTTATAAAGATTTCGAAGAAGATCTGACCCCGGACTTGGAAATGGTGTACAACGATATCCTGAATGGAGCTGATCCCCCAGAGTCTTTTCTCGAGGCAGTTATTATACCTCTCAAGAAGAAAGGGGAATCGTCAAATGCTATGGACTACAGACCAATATCGCTTTTACAGACAAGTTATAAAATTTTTGCCAAGATTTTAGCGCGACGACTTCAGCGTTTCTTAGGTCGACTGATTGGAGATTCCCAGCAGGGTTTCGTACATGGACGGCGCATGGATAGGGCAGCGGTAATTATGATGGCAATATTGCAACAATATGAACACGCAAATGAGAAGACTGAAGGAGAGAGTGGAGGAATTATGTTCATTGATTTCGCCAAGGCTTATGATACCGTGGATCGACATTTTCTGATGGCAACGCTTACTAAGTTTGGGTTCTCCCAAAGATTTGTCGATTTAATGTAGCCCTCCACAATGGAACGAACGCCCGGTTTCTAGTGAATGGCGAGCTGTTGGAGCCCCTACAAATAGTATCCGGAATCAGACAGGGCTACCGCTAATTTTTATTTTAGCGGTCGAGCCGCTGGGTATGGCTATTGCACAAGAAAAAGGATTACAAGGGTGTGCCATACGCGGAGATGATACGAACGTTTTACACAAATGCTCAGCGTTCGTCGACGACTCGACGATTTTCTTTGCGCAAAGGACACAAGTGAACACAGCGATGGCAGTTGTCAAACAATTTGGATACCTTTCTGGATTGAAGATTCAACCTGCGAAAAGTAATATCATGTTTCTCGAGACCACCCATCAACGGGACGAGAGGTGTTGTATACCGGTAGTCAAGAAGAATGATACCATCAGGTACCTATAGGAAGAAAACAGTTAGCGGAGGTCCATTGGGTGGTACGTATTCGAATGCTCCAACGAAGATTACTCACGGCGACTAAATGTAGCACAACAGTGATGGACCGAGTAACATTGTTCAACGCGGTGGCAATGCCGGCGATTCTATTCACGGTGAAGATGTTCCTGCCTGACGATACTACGTATAAAGAGCTGGTTCATTTACAAAAGCAGTTTCTATGGGGAGGCCAAGTATCCACAGAACCGAGTAGGCATAAAATCTCGCCCCATTTGTTATATATTCCGAAGAGTGCAGGTGGACTAGGTCTCATTTCAATCCCGGTCGCAGTACATACGCTAGCAGTCAAGGAAGCGACGATGTGGCTACTGGAGCCACGGGACCGTTATTCGCAAGCGTGGA
>MIQA02000798.1:0-16488 GCA_001887855.2 Sclerospora graminicola | reverse complement strand
TCTCCGGACATCTCACAATCGGTTGGAGACCGATTACAAGTCTCTCTTGGGAGACTTGAAGAAGCACGGCATTCGCCGTGGCTATGCGTCTCGTCCGAAGACGTAGACAATCGATACGGCTTGAGCCTCTCAATGTAAAACGTTGGGTGTAGGCGCATGGCCGCAGGAATGTCTAGTGTATAGGCATTCCCCTTTACGCTTTGGACCTTGAAAGGCCCAGTGAACTTAGGGAGCAACTTCCGTGTAGGGAAGTTGCTGATTGCATGTGGAGGCAAATTAGTTGTAGATAACAAAACTAATTCACCTTTTTGAAAGGAATTTGTGTTTTTCCTTCCACTTCTGTCTGCATTCTGCTTCTGCTTATCAAAAGCAGAAGCAAGTGCATCTTTCACATAGCGTATTACAGCTTGGCGCTGTAATACGAATTCATCTACTGCTTTATTAGCAGTAGATGGGCTGTCTTCTTTGTCGGCAGCCATTGCTGCAAACCCATATTCTGAATAGGCAGCTTCAGTATCAACTGAAGCTGCTTGAGTTTTTTACTGTGTTAACAGTAGAAGACTCGTCAGTCTCATCGCAAGTTGCGTTTGCAACTTGCGCATCGACTCGCTCAAAGTTTGAGCGGGTCCCTCCCCCACTTAAATTTGGCGTTCCGCCAAGTAAAGCTGGGGTTCGTGGATGTCTAACGCATTCAAGTAGAACGGTGTATGCTTCGTGGAAGCATGCACCGAGTTATTTATTGCAAACTCAGTGAGTGGCAAAAAGTCACTCCACTGTTCGAAGGCATGCGTGTATGAACGCAGCATGTCTCCCAGAACGCGGTTAACGCGTTCAGTTTGCCCATCCGTCTCCGGATGGTCCGCTGTTGACATCTTCAACTACGTTCCTAACAAAGAGAACGTTTCTTGCCAGAAACGTCCTGTAATTCTCGGATCTCGATCCGAGACTATGTTTTCCGGCATTCCGTGTCAACGAATACCCGCGCTGTTTGCGCGGCAATGACATTCGCTGAAACTGCAGCAAGATGGACCATCTTGCTGAAGCGGTCCACAAAGACCACTATTCCTGTCTTCCGACTGTGATCGGCCGGAAGACCGAAGATGAAGTCCATGGAAATGGACTTCCAACACTCTATCGGAACCGGCAGAGATTGGAGGGGAGCCTGCGCAGAGTGCGCACGCTTGACGCGCTGACAAATCTCGCAAGCGCGTACATACTTGCGTACCCATTTATACTGGTTACGCCAGTAGAAATCGCGTGCGAGAGAAGCATACGTCTTCTCTCGACCTTGATGCCCCGAAATCGGTGCATCATGGTACTAAAACAGTATTTGGTGTTTTAGATCATCATCGTTTAAAACGACGATGCGACTTACGTCATCTGGGTCAGTGCTATAAAGAAACAGACCATCGTGCAATCGATAACGATGCACGCAAGCGCGAAGGAACTCTGGAAGTTCCTCGCGCTTCCGATCAGATTGATTACTAAGGTAATCAATCAGTAGACGAGTTTTCTCGTGTGTTTCGTACGCTTGACGTACCTGTCGTACGAGTGACGACGACAGAGCAGTGCAACGTATTGCGTTTGCACTGATTGCCTCCGTTACAGACGGTTTCGTCTCGTAATCGGGGCGTCGTGATAGCGCATCCGCTATCACGTTCAACTTTCCCGGTTTGTATTCAACCGTGAAGTTGTATTCAGCAAAGAATGGCAGCCAACGTGCCATTCTTTGAGAGATGTGTGGTGAATTCACGGCCGTGCGTAACGACGCATGGTCCGTGTAAACCACAAACGGTCTATCTCCTAAGAGATTGATCCGAGACTTTGCCAGTGCATATTTCATGGCAAGGGGTTCCTTGTCATGCACTGGATAGTTGCGCTCGGCTGGGCGCAACTGACGCGACTGATAATAAATCACGCGATCACGATCATCGTGATCGCGCTGCATCAAGGCGCAGCCGATGGCGGAATCGCTCGCGTCGCAAACGACGTGAAACGGTCGCTCGTTATCGGCTATTGCCAAGACGGGAGCTTCAGTCAAGCTACGCTTGACTGCATCAAATGCATCTTGGCACTGGGTATCCCAGTGCCATTCGACATCTTTCTTCAGTAACTGAGAAAGAGGTCGAATAAGACCGGCATAATTGCACGAATATTTGTGCAAGTATGTCGCCAACCCAAGGAACTTTCGAAGTTCCTTGACATTGTTTGGCGTAGGCCATTCAACGATCACCCTGATCTTTTCCTGATCAAGGTGCACCCCGTTCTTGCCCACAAAGCAGCCAAGAACGGGTATCTCAGGTGCACCAACGCTTCACTTCTTTAGAGCTTGTGCTTACGCACAAGCTCTAACACCTGACGTAGATGTTCTTTGTGAACATCTACATCAGTTTTACCGTGTTCAGCCTAGCTGTGGATGAACACGTCGTCAATAGCTCGGTGCGAATTCTCGCACCGGGCGCAGTAGATGCGTGGAGCATCTATTGAAGGGAGCAGGGGCATTTCGAAGCCCCTGCGGCATTACAAGCCACTTCCAAAGCATACCGCTTGGAGTGCTTATTGCTGTGAGAGGGATATCCTTCTCACGCATAAGGATTTGGTAGAAACCATCCCTTAAATCGAGAGCACTGAAAACGGTGCTCCCGCTCATGCCATCAATGATGACATCCTTCCGCGGTATCGGCGTCTGCGCCGGTACCGTGGCTGCGTTCAGCTTATTGAAAGCATGAACGATCCTCCACCCACCGGTGGATTTCTTTACGCAAAAGGTGGGACTGGAGTGCGGTGAGGTAGACTCCCGCACATGTCCCGCCTTGCGACGAGTTTCAAAGAACTCGTCGATTGCTTTAGCTTGGTCACGCGGCAATGGCCATTGCCGCGTGACACAGTACTTCGTGCCAGACACGAGATCAATCTCGTGCCTAGTTCCCTTATCCTTAGGGAGCTCACAAGGTACTTCTTCTGGGAATACGTCAGCGTATTCCCAAAGTACCTCGTAGTACGGAGAAGTCGCCTTAAGCGACTCCCAGCTCTGCTCTTCAAAGCACTGAACTTTGGTTTGCTCATTGAGAACGAGTTCGTTCCCAATGCCTTCTAATTGTAAAGTGGATATTCGTTCACGAATATCCACAACCTCATCAGATGCGACAATGACGCAGATCTGTTCGATCTGATCATTGCGCAAGTTCTTTACGAACTTCTTCCAGCTCAACGCTGGAAGGGCCATTACCTCTGAACTTAAGTTCGGAGGGTTGTCAAGTGTGCGAGACTGGGTAGCTTATCCAGTCTCTGTCTGTGTCAAGACGTTGATCGTCTCGACGGACACAGCTGCGAAATCAGACGCACTCGTCTGATCTGTTGCACGGTGATCATCACTCGTGCACAAGGCCTTCTTCTCATGGTGACCACTGTCTACCATGGTGCTCATGCACTCACGACTGCTTTCAGTCGTGAGTTCTTCATTTTCGACACGGAAGTTGTTTACATCCTTGACGGTTTCGTTGTTTTCACGTTGGGTGTTTCCCACCGTGTGTATATTCTTTCTACCACGACCGTCATTGGTCGTAGTAGTAACTTCAACACGGGAGTGTTTTATACCCGTGTTGCACACATTACTGACACGCAACAACTCGTTCGTTGCGTGTGTAAGTCCCTCTGGACTTTGGTCAGCGTGTGTACCATCCGCTGGCCT
Source organism: Sclerospora graminicola (assembly GCA_001887855.2). Taxonomy (NCBI): domain Eukaryota; phylum Oomycota; class Peronosporomycetes; order Peronosporales; family Peronosporaceae; genus Sclerospora; species Sclerospora graminicola. Next base: position 12,797 of record MIQA02000798.1, on the reverse strand, counting down.
AGTCGGATCAGATCTGGTGGTGCCATCGCTACCCACCAGACTGTCTGATTCTGCGGTTGTATCATTAGATACAGCCGGGTTACTCACATGGTGATCAGATCCTGTGAGACCACCGCAGTCGATCGACAGGTTAACCCAGTCGATCGTTGGTTCATGCTTGGACATCCAAGGGATGCCCAAGATCACATCAAACTTGTCGTCAAGATCGAGGACGATGTATTTGTCCTCGAACGACAGTTCGTCTAACTCGAAGCGTGTGCGAATCACACGCTTTGGTATAGTCACGGTTGCACCTGTTGTTAACCGGACTGACAACATGCTTCGTGGAGATTCAATCTCCACGAAGTTCAACGACGTTAGAACCTCAGTTCTAACGAAATTGTTTGACGCTCCTGTGTCAAACAGAGCACGCATGGGGACATCGTTTCTATGCGGATTAACTTCCAGGGTGATGAGAGGTTTTGCTTCACCCTACAGGACATAGTCCCGTCTGGGGCTATTATCCTCACATGCCCGATGTCGGCATGTGAGATAACCCGTCCAGTAGGGCGCCCCGCCCCTACTGGTTGTTGACGTTTTTTGCATCAACAGAGGGTTGCCCTTGTTGATGTCGCTTACCAGCGGACTGTCCAGTCCGCTGACTGCGTGGCGCCGGACGCGGCGCCATGCATTCATGGGTGTAGTGGTCCATCTTCGCGCATCTGTTGCAGCGAATTCTTGTTCTTCGGTTGTCTCGGTGTCGAGGCAACTGCAACCGATAGGTCCATAGGTTCTGGACCTCCTCCGCCCGCGCCCTGGCGCGGGTGTTGGTGTCTTGGGACGAAGTGTGAACTTCGTCTCGATGGGAAGTTATTAGTATTAACATGCTGCATTGGCGGCATGTTAAAGTCGAAAGGCGCTTGCGCTTTTCGACTAACCCCAGCATGCGCTGCTGATGAACGCATGCTGAATTCCTCCCGGATGCTTTGGTCAATAGCATCCCTCAGAGTCTTTGGGGGAACCCGATAAAGACTCTGTTTGATGGGACTGTCATTCAGTCCCTTCATGAATCCAGTGACCTGCATGGCAGGGGGCACGGGCTCGTATACAATATTTGATAACAAATATTGTATTTTGTGAGCGTACGCATGTAGGCTCAGCTTGCCCTGCCTGAGTTCCATGAACTCTTCACGGCAGCTAAGCTCCATTTCTGGAGCTTCGAAGTTGAGCTTCAGCTCAGCTTTTAAATCCTGATACGTCAGGAACGCAGATCCATCAGTGGATCTGCGGCTCATCGCCCATGCCCTGGCGCGACCGCCTAGGCATGTGGTGGCGAAATAAGCTTGTGAACGCGGGTCCACAATCTTTTGCGCAGAGAGGGCATCTTCCACCTCTGCAAACCACCTACGAAGGGGTTCACCCCCTTCGCCAGTAAAGGGCGGAATCCGCGCCTTTCTACTTCAACGCTCGCATTAGGTGCGGGCGCTGCTGTTGCTGCCGCTGTTTGGGAGCGCAATATTGCATTGCGCACCTGAGGGTCGACATACATTTTCTTGAAACGGGAAACCGTTTCTAAAGCATCCTCCGGGGTTTTACCATAGTGATGACTTCGGGCCCTATGGTCCGGATCATCTCGATCACTGTGGTTACAGAACTCTGTGACCAGTTAGGGAAGTTTTCCCTAACTAAATCTTGCGCGAGCTGACGCTCACGCTCACGATCACTGGCTGTTGCCATGACAGCCAGCGGCTCTTAAACCTTCGTTCCGCTAGTTAACTAGCGGAACGCGTCAACAGTGGTCGTTTAGACGGACCACAAAGTGCTACCAGGTGTAACAGGGCAGCTGTTACGCGGCTTACACTGTAAAATTGCAGTGAGGAAGCGTGCAATTGAGTAGGACCAAATGTAAATTTGGTCCTCCTTAGTTTACCTTAGATAAACTTTAACAAAGACTAATTAATTTATTAATTAATCTCTTAAGTGTATATATATTAATATATATAACTTAAGGTTACTTGTGGGATAGAAGGTAAGTTTAAGAGTGAATATATTATGAGTGGTTTAGAGTTAATAACTATAATTAAATCTAAACTAATCATACAAACATGTAGTATAAAGCTGGTCTGAATGATATTTTTATCATTAGATTACTTCTTAGATTCGATAATGATATCAGAATCTGTTCTCAAAGTGGATTATAATAACTTATAATCCAATATTCACATTTCAGACATTAAGTCTGAAATTGAACTGTGATATTTCTACTTAAATATCACTTATGTAATGGCACCCCATTACAGGAGGAGTTTCACTGGGAATTGAAATGCCCTGGGAAGGTTCGCGGTAGTCAGGCTCAGAGGGAAGGTGATTGATTGCACACCAGCAGACGGATGACATTTACTGGAAGATTGTCTCTTGCTCCCACAGCGCAGAGGATATTTAGGAGGAACTTCAGACAAGTCCTATTGTTTTTAGCCCACACCCTGATCTTCATTTATTTGGATGGACTGTAGATGAGAAGACACCGTTATGGAAATTTGGTATCAAATTCGAAGATCGTTTTGAACGCTATATTTTAAGGGCGTAACTCCACAGTTAGGCCCGATCATGACAAAATGGAAACGACGGTGTGCAGAAAGCCGTTGGTGGACAAGTCTCTAGGATATTGAGCCGAAAGAGGTATGGGATCATGGGAATATGCTGACATATTATCAGGTTTGGGTCATGTTTAGGGCGGATACTATGCAATTATACACCTTCTATTTACGTGAGACGACGAGGAGCCAGTGCTTACTAGATGATCGGTGCACCAGTTTCAAGTCGGATGCTTTTCATATCTTTTGGGAGTGCAAGCAAGCTCAAGCCTTTTGAACCCGTTTACTGCAACACTGGCTAGGGGTCTCCATCCACGAGAACCAGTTAAAGGGATATATGGACGCTATTGTAAAGAATATTTCTAGGGAAACATATTGAAGAGGCGATGATGGTGCGATGATTATTCCTACTGTCAAGTATTTGATCGTATCTGAAAACTGATATGTGGTATAGCCACAGCATGGCTTTGGCAACTGCGCAACCAAGTTGTTTTTCAAGGGTCGGTTAAAAACGCCTATGAACACTTAGATTTATTTTGGAAACAATGTCGGGCTCAACTCGACTCGGTGGCAGCTTTTGGAAGAATGATCTTCTGCTGGTCGAGATCGATCGACTAAAGTCGGAGATGGAAACTCTCCAGACTTCGCCCAATCGGTTGGAGACCGATTACAAGTCTCTCTTGGGAGACTTAAAGAAGCACGGCATTCGCCGTGGCGATGCGTCTCGTCCGAAGACGTAGACGATCGGTACGGTTTGAGCCTCCCAACGTAAAACGTTGGGTGAAGGCGCATGGCCGCGGGAATGTCTAAAGTATAGGCATTCCCCTTAACACTTTGGACCTTGAAAGGTCCAATGAACTTAGGGAGCAACTTCCGTGTAGGGAAGTTGCTAATTGCATGTGTAGGCAAATTAGTTGTAGATAACAATACTAATTCACCTTTTTGAAAGGAATTTGTGTTTTTCCTTCCATTCTTATCTGCATTTTGCTTCTGCTTGTCAAAAGCGGAAGCAAGTGCATCTTTTACATAGCGTATTACAGCTTGGCGCTGTAATACGAATTCATCTACTGCTTTATTAGCAGTAGATGGGTTGTTTTCATTGTCTGCAGCCATTGCTGCAGACACATATTCCGCATAAGCAGCTTCAGTATCTGAAGCTGCTTGAGTTTCTACTGTGTTAACAGTAGAAGACTCGTCAGTCTCTTCGCAAGTTGCAACTGCAACTTGCGCATCGACTCGCTCAAAATTTGAGCGGGTCCCTCCCCCACTTAGATTTGGCGTACCGCCAAGTAAAGCTGGGGTTCGTGGATGCCTTAAGGCATTCACGTAGAGCGGTGTATGCTTAGTAGAAGCATGCACCAAGTTATTAATTGCAAACTCAGTGAGTGGCAAATAGTCACTCCACTGCTCGAAGGCATGCGCGTATGAAAGCAGCATGTCTCCGGGAACGCGGTTAACGCGTTCAGTTTGCCCATCCGTTTCCGGATGGTCCGGAATACCGTGTCAACGAATATCCGCGCCGTTTGCGCAGCGGTGACATTGGCTGACACTGCAGCAAGATGGTTCATCTTGCTGAAGCGGTCTACAAAGATCACTATTCCTGTTTTCCGACTGTGATCAGCCCGAAGACCAAATATAAAGTCCATGGAAATGGACTTCCAACACTCTGTCGGAACCGGCAGAGATTGGAGAGGAGCCTGCGCAGAGTGCGCAGGCATGACGCGCTGGCATATCTCGCAAGCGCGTACGTATTTATACTGGTTACGCCAGTAGAAATCGCGTTCGAGAGAAGCATACGTCTTCTCTCGACCTTGATGCCCCGCAATCGGTGCATCATGGTACTCAAACAAATTTTGATGTTTGTGATTATCGTTGTTTGGAACGACGATGCGACTTACATCATCTTGTTCTGTACTATAAAGCAACAGATCATCATGCAATCGATAACGATGCACGCAAGCGCGAAGGAACTCTGGAAGTCCCTCGCGCTTCCGATCAGATTGATTACTAAGGTAATCAATCAGCAGACGAGTTTCCTCGTCTGTGTCGTACACTTGACGTACCTGTCGTACGAGTGACGACGACAGAGCAGTGCAACGTATTGCGTTTGCACTGGTTGCCTCCGTTACAGATGGTTTCGTCTCGTAATCGGGGCACCGTGATAGCGCATCCGCTATCACGTTCAACTTTCCCGGTTTGTATTCAACCGTGAAGTTGTATTCAGCAAAGAATGACAGCCAACGTTTCATTCTTTGAGAGATGTCTGCTGAATTCACGGTCGTGCGTAACGACGCATGGTCCGTGTAAACCACAAACGGCCTATCTCCTAAGAGATAGATCCGAAACTTTGCCAGTGCATACTTCATGGCAAGGGGTTCCTTGTGATGAACTGGATAGTTGCGCCCGGCTGGGCGCAACTGACGCGATTGATAAAATATCACGCGATCACGATCATCGTGATCGAGCTGCATCAAGGCGCAGCCGATAGCGAAATCGCTCGCGTCGCAAACGACGTGAAACGGTCGCTCGTTATCGGCTATTGCCAAGACGGGAGCTTCAGTCAAGCTACGCTTGACTGCATCAAATGTATCTTGGCACTGTGCATCCCAGTGCCATTCGACATCTTTCTTAAGTAATTGAGAAAGAGGTATGATTAAACCGGCATAATCGCACGAATATTTGTGCAAGTATGTCGCCAACCCAAGGAACTTTCGAAGTTCCTTGACGTTGTTTGGCGTAGGCCATTCAACGATCACCCTGATCTTTTCCGGATCAGGGCGCACTCCGTTCTTGCCTACAAAGCAGCCAAGAACGGGTATTTCAGGTGAACCGAAGGTGCACTTCTTCAAGTTTGCATAGCGCTTGTGCTTACGCATAAGCTCTAGCACCTGACGTAGATGTTCTTTATGAACATCTACATCAGTCTTACCATCTTCAGCCTTACTGTGGATGAACACGTCGTCGAAGTAGCTCGGTGCGAATTCTCGCACCGGGCGCAATAGTTGCGTGACGCATGTATTGAAGGTGGCAGGGGCATTTCGAAGCCCCTGCGGCATCACAAGCTACTCCCAAAGCATACCGCTTGGAGTGCTTACAGCCGTGAGAGGGATATCCTTCTCACGCATAAGGATTTGGTAGAAACCATCCCTTAAATCGAGAGCACTGAAAACGGTGCTCCCGCTCATGCCATCAATGATGACATCCTTCCGCGGTATCGGCGTCTGCGCCGGTACCGTGGCTGCGTTCAGCTTATTAAAAGCATGAACGATTCTCCACCCACCAGTGGACTTCTTTACGCAAACGTTGGGACTGGAGTGCGGTGAGGTTGACTCCCGCACATGTCCCGCCTTGCGACGAGTTTCAAAGAACTCGTCGATTGCTTTGACCTGGTCACGCGGCAATGGCCATTACCGCGTGACACAGTACTTCGTGCCAGGCACGAGATCAAACTCGTGCCTAGTTCCCTTATCCTTAGGGAGCACGCAAGGTACTTCTTCCGGGAATACGTCAGCGTATTCCCAAAGTACCTCGTAGTACGGAGAAGTCGCCTTAAGCGACTCCCAGCTCTGCGCTTCAAAGCGCTGAACTTTGGTCTTTTCATTGGGAACGGGTTCGTTCCCAATGCCTTCTAATTGTAAAGTGGATATTCGCTGACGAACGCAGATCAGATCATTGCGCAAGTTCTTTACGAACTCCTTCCAGCTCAAGGCTGGAAGGGCCATTACCTCTGAACTTATGTTCGGAGGGTTGTCAAGTGTGAGAGACTGGGAAGCGTACGCATGTAAGCTCAGCTTGCCCTGCTTGAGTTCCATGAACTCTTCGCGGCAACTAAGCTCCATTTCTGGAACTTCGACGTTGAGCTTCAGCTCAGCTTTCAAATCCTGATACGCAGGAACGCAGAGCCATCAGTGGCTCTGCGGCTCATCGCCCATGCCCTGGCGCGACCGCCTAGGCATGTGGTGGCGAAATAAGCTTGTGAACGCGGGTCCACAATCTTTTGCGCCGAGAGGGCATCTTCCACCTCTGCGAACCATCTACGAAGGGGTTCACCCCCTTCGCAAGTAAAGGGCGGAATCCGCGCCTTTACCACTTCAACGCTCGCACTAGATGTAGGCGTTGTAGGTTGCGTCCGCAACATTGCGGAACGCATCCGAGGATCGATATACATCCTCTTGAAACGGGTTACCGTATCCAAGGCTTCCTCCGGGGTTTTACCTCGGAGGACGGAGATGATCTCGGGCCCTGTGGTCCGGATTATCTCTATTACGGTGTTCACAGTTCTCTGTGTCCAGTTAGGGAAGTTTTCCCTCACTATGTCTTGCGCGAGCTGTCGCTCGCGCTCACGTTCGCTGGCCGTCGTCATGACGGCGGGCGGCTCTTAAACTTTCGTTCCGCTAGTTAACTAGCAGAACGCGTCAACAGTGGTCGTTCAGACGGACCAGGTGTAACAGGCTAGCTGTTACTGGCTTACACTGTAAAATTGCAGTGAGGAAACGTGCAATTAGCTAGGAACAAATGTAATTTGGTCCTCCTGGGTTAGTTTAAGTTAAACTTTAGCTAGACTATTTAATTAATTAAATAGTCTCTCTCATATATATATATATACTTAAGGGCCACGTGTCTACAAGAAGGTAAGTTTAAGAGTGAATATATTATGAGTGGTTTAGAGTTAATAACTATAATTAAATCTAAACTAATCATACAAACATGTAGTATAAAGCTGGTCTGAATGATATCTTTATCATTAGATTACTTGTTAGATTCGATAATTATATCAGAATCTGTTCTCAAGGTGGATTATAACAACTTATAATCCAATATTCGCATTTCAGACATTAAGTCTGAAATTGAACGGTGATATTTCTACTTAAATATCACTTATGTAATGGCACCCCATTACAGAGACAGTCTGGTGGGTAGCGATGGCACCACCAGGTCTGATCCGACTAGTTCATCGGATGGTACACCCGCTGATCAAATTCCAGAGGGACTCACACACGCAACGAACGAGTCGTTGCGTTTCAGTAATGTGTGCAACACGGGTGAAAAACACCCCCGTGTTGAAGTTACTACGACCGATGACGGTCGTGGTATAGAGAAGTTATACACGGTGGGAAACACCCACCGTGAAAACAACGAAACCGTCAAGGATGTAAACAACTTCCGTGTCGAAAATGAAGAACTCACGACTGAGAGCAGTCGTGCGTGCATGAATACCATGGTAGACAGTGGTCACCATGAGGAGAATGCCTTGTGCACGAGTGATAACCACCGTGCAACAGATCAGGCAACAGATCAGACGAGTGCGTCGGATCTCCCAGTGGTGTCCGTCGAGACGATTAACGTCTTGGCGCAGACAGAGACTGGATTAGCTACCCAGTCTCTCACACTTGACAAACCTCCGAACATAAGTTCAGAGGTAATGGCCCTTCCATCCTTGAGCTGGAAGAAGTTCGTAAAGAACTTGCGCAATGATCTGATCTGCGTCATTGTCGCAACAGATGAGGCTGTGGGTATTCGTGAACGAATATCCACTTTACAATTAGAAGGCATTGGGAACGAAGCCGTTCCCAATGAGCAAACCAAAGTTCAGCGCTTTGAAGCGCAGAGCTGGGAGTCGCTTAAGGCGACTTCTCCGTACTACGAGGTACTTTGGGAATACGCTGACGTATTCCCAGAAGAAGTACCTTGTGAGCTCCCTAAGGATAAGGGAACTACTGGCACGAAGTACTGTGTCACGCGGCAATGGCCATTGCCGCGTGACCAAGTCAAAGCAATCGACGAGTTCTTTGAAACTCGTCGTAAGGCGGGACATGTGCGGGAGTCTACCTCACCGCACTCCAGTCCCACCTTTTGCGTAAAGAAATCCACTGGTGGGTGGAGAATCGTTCATGCTTTCAATAAGCTGAACGCAGCCACGGTACCGGCGCAGACGCCGATACCGCGGAAAGATGTCATCATAGATGGCATGAGCGGGAGCACCGTTTTCAGTGCTCTCGACTTGAGGGATGGTTTCTACCAAATCCTCATGCGTGAGAAGGATATCCCTCTCACGGCTGTAAGCACTCCAAGCGGTATGCTTTGGGAGTGGCTTGTTATGCCGCAGGGGCTTCGAAATGCCCCTGCCACTTTCAATAGATGTGTCACGCATCTATTGCGCCCGGTGCGAGAATTCGCACCGAGCTATTTTGACGACGTGTTCATCCATAGTAAGGCTGAACATGGTAAGACTGATGTAGATGTTCATAAAGAACATCTACGTCAGGTGTTAGAGCTTGTGCGCAAGCACAAGCTCTATGCAAACTTGAAGAAGTGCACCTTTGGTGCACCTGAGATACCCGTTCTTGGCTGCTTTGTAGGCAAGAACGGAGTGCGCCCTGATCCAGAAAAGATCAGGGTGATCGTTGAATGGCCTACGCCAAACAACGTCAAGGAACTTCGAAAGTTCCTTGGGTTGGCGACATACTTGCACAAATATTCGTGCAATTATGCCGGTTTAATCCGACCTCTTTCTCAATTACTTAAGAAAGATGTCGAATGGCACTGGGATACCCAGTGCCAAGATGCATTTGATGCAGTCAAGCGTAGCTTGACTGAAGCTCCCGTCATGGCAATAGCCGATAACGAGCGACCATTTCACGTCGTTTGCGACGCGAGCGATTTCGCCATCGGCTGCGCCTTGATGCAGCTCGATCACGATGATCGTGATCGCGTGATATTTTATCAATCGCGTCAGTTGCGCCTAGCCGAGCGCAACTATCCAGTGCATCACAAGGAACTCCTTGTCATGAAATATGCACTGGCAAAGTTTCGGATCTATCTCTTAGGAGATAGACCGTTTGTGGTTTACACGGACCATGCGTCGTTACGCACGGCCGTGAATTCACCACACATCTCTCAAAGAATGGCACGTTGGCTGTCATTCTTTGCTGAATACAACTTCACGGTTGAATACAAACCGGGAAAGTTGAACGTGATAGCGGATGCGCTATCACGACGCCCCGATTACGAGACGAAACCGTCTGTAACCGAGGCAACCAGTGCAAACGCAATACGTTGCACTGCTCTGTCGTCGTCACTCGTACGACAGGTACGTCAAGCGTACGAAACAGACGAGGAAACTCGTCTGCTGATTGATTACCTCAATAATCAATCTGATCGGAAGCGCAAGGAACTTCCAGAGTTCCTTCGCGCTTGCGTGCATCGTTATCGATTGCACGATGGTCTGTTGCTTTATAGAACAGACCAAGATGATGTTAGTCGCATCGTCGTTCCAAACGACAATGATCTCAAACATCAAATATTGTTTGAGCACCATGATGCACCGATTTCGGGGCATCAAGGTCGATAGAAGACGTATGCTTCTCTCGCACGAGATTTCTACTGGCGTAACCTGGAACAGGGCAACTGTTACGCGGCTTACACTGTTAAATTGCAGTGAGGAAGCGTGCAATTTGAGTAGGACCAAATGTCAATTTGGTCCTCCTTATTTTACCTTAGGTAAACTTTAATAGAGACTAATTAATTTATTAATTAATCGATCACTTAAGTATATATATATTCATATATATCTTAAGGCTACTTGTGCGATAGAAGGTAAGTTTAAGAGTGAATATATTATGAGTGGTTTAGAGTTAATAACTATAATTAAATCTAAACTAATCATACAAACATGTAGTATAAAGCTGGTCTGAATGATATGTTTATCATTAGATTACTTCTTAGATTTGATAATGATATCAGAATCTGTTCTCAAAGTGGATATAACAGTTTATAATCCAATTTTCGCATTTCAGACAATAAGTCTGAAATTGAACTGTGATATTTCTACTTAAATAGCACTTATGTAATGACAGCCCATTTCATCAACCCCCACTCAAGCTGGTTGGTCAATAATATAACGTAATATTGGCCAATTGAATGGTGGCACTTGTTGGTCATAACGATATTCTGTTATAACTCATTTACGACCATAAGAGAACAAATGGTCAGCAAACGCAGCGGCGCTCTTAAGGGCGCTGTCGATACTGCGAAAGCAGCCTCCACCTCTGCATCACGTGCAGAGGTGTCATCGAATGCCGACGCTACGAATGTAGCGTCGAAGAGAAAGACAAAGCCGAGAGACCCATTGTCTCTCGTAGTAGACGCTGCGGAAGCAGTGTCTAAGAGAGGGCGGGAAGATGTCGCGAATGCAACATCTTCCGTGCCTCCACCTGCCGTAAGGCGGGTGGCTAAGAAGCCCAATCCGCTCTTCGGAGAGTCATCTGACTCCGAAGAAGAGGGCGAGGACGACACCGTCCCTGCCAACGATTCTAGCGAGCTAAAGCCTGCTAGAATTACTTCGCCGTTAAGTGATGGCGAAGTAGAGTCTGACGCCGACGATTACGACAGCGACAACTCCGTCAAACGGTGGTATGAGGAGCGTAAAGCTCCTCCTGGCTCTCGTCATTCGCCTGGTCGTAGCGAAGACGACTTTGAGGTGACAGGTGGTGCTCCACCTGCCAAGAAACAACGCGCAGAAGTGGCTTACGCTGCTTCTAAATCACCATGTTGTACGGAACGCCAAGTTCCGTGCAAAGTGGGGTTTTGGACCCCAGCATGGACGCTTGCGCCCGGAAGTGGTGGGCACACCAAGCGCGATTGTCAATATCCATTATTTGACATTAACGCGCTTGATGATTGCGAAGACCTTCGCAATCATCATTTTGATCGCAGTACCGACGATAGACGTCGGTACTTCATCGACCTTTTCTATCAGGCTCGTTATTATACGAACCGGAAAGGGTCGCGCAAGAATAGGGACGATAAAGACGCCCTTACTCAAAGTTGGAATGCCTTTGTTGAAAATTACAACGAGAGTCCCGAGGAATACGTGAGCAAAATTCACGTAAACCGCGAGCGCTTCTTAAAGCACTCACGCTCAGGTAAAATGTAGTTCGTCCATTTTACTTGCATTAGAGAAGGACTCTCTTGCGGAGTTCCTTCTACAATGAAGTGTGGTGAAGCGACTTATGAAAAAATGCAAAGTACTTTCCAAAGGGCGCATTCTGATTGGCGGAAATACAGACCAAGGGCGCGGGCACCGGATAGTCGCCGCCGAGGAAGTCTACAAGCGGCCGGGCGGCGCCAGGCTAGAAATCAGGCTGGCGGACATGACAAGGGGCGTGGATAGTCGAACAGGCGGGGTAAGCGGACGGCAAGGCCACGGATGTTGGACGGCCGAGGCGCGGATGGCGGACGGCCGAGGCGGCGGATTGTTTGTAAGGAATGAGTGAAGGGAGCCTGGAGGAAGATGATTGTTCTAGTGGATGAAGGAGGCACCCGGATCGGATGAGAAGCCGCCAAGGAATTGCTAGCGCCAGCGGCCGAGGAGCTCGGATGGGTGGCTATCCGGCCGAGCCGGCCGGGTACAATGTACCATTCGGACTGGTACCAGATGGGTTCGGTGTACCGGCCGGGCTGGTACCATCTGGGGTTGCTGTACCGGCCAGGCGGGTACACAAAGTCGGAGTTAGCCGGGTTACGTTGGGTAAGGTACATGACTGGTCAGCCGTGTTATTTGAGGTAGGTTACACAAAGGGAGTATTGGACATAGAATAAATCAGTATACGTTTCGCTTTCTTAGACACAAGTCGCTTTTATTGGTTCACGGCAGAGGGCTAACAAGGTCCCCTCTTGCTGTTATTGGTTTGCCCGGGGAAGGTTAAGTTACCCCACCGGAAGTCCCCTGACCGGGAGTCGCGGCGACTTCGTATACTCACCTCAAGTCGCCCGTGTTTTGAACACGGTATTAAGTATTGGGGAAGTGGTGACATTTTGGCCTTCTGTGGAAGAGTGTGGAGTTATATCTACCTTACATACACATTTGGATTCGCCCTTCATTGTTATTGGTTTAGCTGGCCGATTGATTCTTCTCGGTCCAGCCGGCACAATACAAACTTCAAGTGTCTTATTGGTTTAGCATGCCGATCGACTATTCTCGGCCCTGCCGGCACTATACTAACCTCAAGTGTATTGCCAGACGAGCTCCCCGGTGACGATTTCCGCCCAGGAGCTACCCCTAAGCCTAACCCTTATCTCCCTATTGGACGGATTCCGCCCTAGGGTCCACCAGGAGAGCTAACCCTCCAGTACTGACGGGTACACAAGGTGAGCTTTTCAACATGCAACATCCGAGCAGTCACGATCAAGCGGATGGAAGTGACCGATCTAGCCGGCCGGATG
>MIQA02000797.1:0-20495 GCA_001887855.2 Sclerospora graminicola | reverse complement strand
ATTATGCCATCCGCTTGTTGTGTGAGTATGCATGAATCGTTACTGTTCGGTGCTACTCCTCTGACTTTCCCGGGAGACACAAGTGACCACTCGAACAATTGTAGGCAGGCCGGTCCTCGATCCAGTTGGATTGGTGGTCTGACTCCAAGCATTTGACCGATTTCCACTCTCGGTGAAGCTAGAATTATAGCACAAAGCCATCGTCCTATTTTGGCGTACGAATGGGATTTTTCACTGATTCCAGTAACCTGCCACGTAAACATTGTTTTCGTTAGTCTGGTAATACCTAAATCTCTGATAGCCATTCTTGGAATGCGCTCATATTTCCGTGGCACTAGTACATCCGCTTGCACTTCTTGTATCCACGGGTTAGAGCTCCACTGATATGGTCCCCAGAAAGGCAGCATGGAGCCTGGGAGCAAGTCATGATAAGGATACTCATCAATATCGATAGTTACAGTGATAACATCTGAGTGGCATAATCCATGACTTTTCACTGCAAGACCATTTTCCATGTCATGTATGACCTTCGGTAAACTCGTTTGAGTATATCGCTGCAATTTTTCCTTCTGGTCCGAGTCCGGTCCTAGCCATTCCATTATAGTTCTTCCAATAGACCTAGTTGTGGTTTCGCGTACCGGCTTCCCTGCTTGACAGAGTTTATAACCTGTTGTAGGTGAAATCCATGGTCCTGATGAACAATCAGAGCCTATCCCATGTAGGTCTAACCATGCGCGTTGGTAGGTGTCTCTCGCAGCGATCAACCATTGGTAAGTCAATTCTAATCTTTGGACCTGTAAAGCAACCGGTATCGATATTAAGCCTACTCCTCCCGCCGCGTGCGGTGTAAAGAGTAATGTCGGTGATATCTTGTGCCGTTCCTTGTCGGCTATGGTGCTGTTTCTCCATATAAATGCCTTCTGGATGTGAACCAATTCTTGTAATACTTCCCCAGACGGATCAAACATTCGCGCTGTAAATAGCATAGACGGGATCGCAATAACATTAAATAATTGCACTCTCTCCATAAATGCCGTACCACATTCTGTTGCTGTCGCCAAACGTCTTTTGATGACTTGAATTCTGAGTGCCCAATTTATGCTGCGTAGATTCGCCCATCCAAAGTGATAACCTAAATATCGAATGGTTTCTCCTTCCGGTATTACCGGTAAGGTGTACCATTTTTTTGGTACAACTTCTGAATTTAGGAAGAGAAAATGACTTTTGGCTGGCTGGATATGTAATCCTGATAGGTCCCCGAATCTCCGCACAATTGCTAAAGCTACTGGAGCTTGCTCCGCACGTTGAACAAAAATCGTCGAGTCATCCACAAATGCTGAGAAACGGTGTTGTACCGAGCTATCACATTTTAGGGAGCTTACCCCGGTTAACTGTTGTTCCTGTAATAACGCCAAAGCCAGTGGCTCCGCTGCTATGATAAATAGCAGGGGAGCTAACGGACATCCCTGACGGATGCCTGATCTCACTTCTAAGGGCGTCGAAAAGCTATTATTTACCATGAATTCTGCTGTTGTCCCAGCATGAAGTCTGTTCAATAAATCAATGAAACCATCCGAGAATCCGAATAAACTGAGTACGGTAAATAGGTAATCCCGGTCCACCGTATCATAGGCTTTGCTAAAGTCTAGGAACATGATCCCTGCACTATGGGCCGCTGATTCTCTCCTCATATCTTTATACGTGTCAAAGGTCGCCTGCATCATGACTACCGCCTTATCCATTCTTCGCCCAGCTACGAACCCTTGTTGGGTTTCTCCAATGAGTTGTCCAAGAAAAGATTGAAGTCGACGGGCCATGATTTTAGCAAATAATTTGTATCCCGTAGTTAGTAACGAGATTTACCGATAGTCAAGAGCGTCACTGGAGTCGCCTTTTTTTCTTAACGGTATAAATAGGTGGGGTAGCTCCAGCTAGAATCTCATTAAAGATTTTTGTTAATGGTCCGATGAGAATATCCGAGAAGTCCTTGTAGAAATCATTACTCAATCCGTCGTGTCCAGATGCTTTTCTACGGGCTATACCTCTGATCGCCCATGCGACATCTTCCTCGATAATATCATTAGCATCATGTTTTGTGTATCAGTTACCATTCTACCCCGTGGCACATTCATGAATTGACAGATGTCATTCATCAATGTGGAGGGTTTGACAACTCGATGAGTACCGCTTAGAATTCGTTTCCAAGTGGCTGCAAATCGATCGGGAATGGAAATTGAAACCTCAAATGCCGGACCTGACGTTGCTTTTATTCTGGTCACTGTCTGATCCCGTTCCCATATGGATGTCCGTTTGAATAACCACCGAACATCTGCTGCAGATCTATGTAGACGCAGTCCCTTGCGGAAGGATCTTTCTTTACTCATGTCATCTGCTAAAGCCTGAACAATATGTTTGCGTAGAGTCGCGTTATCTCGAGCCGTTCGCTGTAGATGTCTAACCCGCTTTCGTCTTCGTCTCGCCATTCCGTCTGATATTGTAGATTATGTTACGACACTCATCAATGGAATTATCCCACGTTAATGTTGAGATTTGAGTTGTCAGGGTTTGCTTTAACCGCTCCGCTAACATATCTCGAGTTTTGTCATCACGAGATCCCGGAAAAGGGTAAGGCATTCGTCTGTTTGCCAATTGTAATCTTGACACACTTGGGTCTTTTAGGCACAGATACAATTGATTATGGTCGGAATAAACTGAGGGAGCTTCCACAGCTACCCATACCACCCAAGGTTTCCATTGATCCGATACATAAAAGCGGTCGATACGGCTCGCTTGATTACCCCGCCCGTACGTAAAGTGATCTGTTGGGTCAAGCTGTAATTCTTCTAGCACAGGTGTCATAAGAAGGCGCGCGTCCCACAAATGCCAGGACGCGACCAGTCTCGCGAGCGCTCGACTCTCAGGTCGATGCGATCTATTTCCCCCTAATCGATCTAAGATTGGGGTGTCCACGCAATTAAAACCACCTCCTATAATGCAGTTCGAGGGTTTTCTGAGGAACATTTTGTTGATGTCACTGAAAAATGTTTCCCTTCCAGCTGCATCCCCAGACGGCCCGTACAGATTTATCAAAGTGCAGTCATTCCATTGGACTGCTATTACACGGTTCGTCCACCCAAATTCATAACATGGGTGAATTTGATCCACGAGATCTGGCACAATCAATATCGCCACTCCTCCTTGCTTGGAAGGGTGTACACTCCAATAAGACAACTTTTGGGATTGATGAGTCTGTCCCCATAACATAGCCCATTGTGTCGCTACTTCATCACGGTCCGAGTTGGTTACTATGTGTGTTTCTTGGAGAAATATAAAGAAATATAATCTTGATACTCCGATCCACCTTTCTTCCAGGAATATAGCCAATTTGAGATATCTTTTTTCGTAAAACCCCTAACATTTTGGGATAATATTATTGATGTCAAATTCTTTGGGTCATCCTTACTTACTTGTTTTGACGGTGTATACTCCATGTCTTTCAGAAGACGATGTTTCGTAAAAATATCACTGTTGTTCATGGCAAAATATTCATGGGTAGAGGAATGATTAAATGCGGAGCCCTTATTAACAACTGGGGTCCTGCAGACCGTATTTCTCTGTGGCTATATTTTCCTTGACGGTTGCCTGGATTGCTTCTTCTGAGTTCATGTACTCATACAAGTCTTTCCATGCTGTCTGTTCTCTTTTTTTCAACGCCGTGAACTTTGCTGCGTAATCAGGGTTTTCAGACATTACTTGTAAATGCCGCTGAAGTAGGCATAAAATGGTGTCAGTGGGATTGTAATTGTTTCCGAGCATCGCCGCTAACTGCTCCGCAAATATATGCCCGCTTAACAACATAGTCGCCAGAAGGAGTACTTGTCTCGGTGCGAGCAGTGTTAATATTGTATTCCCACCATACTGGATTTTGCGTAACCGCACCCATTCTTGGGAGCTGTTAATTATCGCCATTTTTTGACTTTGAGATTTCATAACGTTATAGCGGTTTTCCCATTCCGTAAACCATTGCCCTGGTATATCCAGAAGACCTTCCCTTTTGCCCGCCTCTACCACCTCCAGCCAGCATTGCTCTCTCCATTTTTTCGTTAATTCAACCAATACACTCGAGTGAACACTATCTAGGATATAATGAGTCCCAGGAACATCCTTTATTAAGTGTAACAACCGATTGTCTTCTCTTTGGGCCGCCTTAACCCACAATGTTTTCGTGGAGCTGATTAACGGGAATGGCACTCCCGTTTGTTCTTCCCATTGAAGGATTAAATTATGCCATGTGATGTTGAAATTTTCTAGCGAGAGTGGGTTCGACAAAGTCTCCTTCTCACACTTCATGAATTCATCCATAAGTTCACGCTCCACTAGTACTATCTCCATTGATTCGGTGTTGTCATCATTATGGTCCCGCCGACACAACCGTTTTGAAAGGGGGCTATTACTTCCTCCTGGTTCCGATGTGTCCTGTGAATTGTCTCCTGTATCTGATGGTTTATAGTCCGAATCTGATGTTGATCCATCAGATATAAGTAATATTTCTTGTTCCGGTTGATTATCCGCCCATACTTTGTGATACCATTGTTCTAGAATTGGTTTCGAAATCTGATATTTTTGAAGGAAATACGTTGCCGTTGCTGGGTCCTCCAAGTTAGCCTCGAGTAAGCTTTCTTATTCCGGAAGTGACAATTTACTAACCGTATCTGATAGGAAATGGAGCAATTCGCGCATCCTCGCATCCTTGGTTCTGATAATGTCAGCAATTTCGCATTTTAAGGCGTGGTGAATGGTCGGCCCGTTTAGCCGGTGGAGAATGTCCTCAATGTTGCCATCCCACTCATCTGGGTCCCACGGTGAACAATTACCATAGTTAGTTACCATGCCTTCATCACTTACCCCTATCTCCTGCGACATCTCTCGACTATGCGACCCCGGTGCTCCTTCTTGTCCGGAGTGCACCTTATCATCATCGTAATTTTCGTCATCACTACTTTTATTCATGTCAACATCTTCCGTTGGCCACTGTCTTTCACCACTTAATATTGCGGCGTAATGTTGACCACTGTATTCGAGTATGATCGGTCGGTTGCCCTGATAATCTTGTTCCGTTACTTCTTTCAGAAATGTTTTCATCCGTTCATAGAAAAACACTAATCGTGATTGGGTATTCTCCACTTATTTGATATGTTTTCCCCCGTTTTGTCCGCGTTTCTGGCGTAAACAAATTGAAACCTGGAACCTTTGCACTTGGCGGGTGGCTGAGCACGTAGATATCTCGTTGTAACATCGTACTTATCGACATCAGCGTGTCGTTGCTCCCCCAAGATTGACGAGGGATATTGTCGTGTTTCTTGAACTGCTTTCTGCAAATTCCAATAAATACTGTTGAAATTGTTTCCGCGATTCTGTGGATGACAAATCCGATTTGGTTCGACCTAATTCCTTGAGGGTCGATTTCCTTGCCTCATGTGAGAATTTGTCCTCGAAGTTCATCAAGGCTCTTGCCAGGCAGCCTTCCTTTAAAGCTTTAGTCAGTTTTTCCAATACTCCATCGTTCTCGATTATTTTTTCCGATCCCGTTAAGGATTGACAAACTGCATAAAGTTGACAATTACCAGTAGGAGGGGTCATGACTTTGCGCATGCCCAAGGCTTCAAATAACTTTGATACCGACTGTAAATCTTGCGGATAATCATCCTCCCAATCCAATGGTTCCATTCGTGATATAGGCCCGTCGACTTTTTCATATTCATCAATCACTTCCGTAATCACATTCTTCGCCCTTCCTTCCAACATTAGAAATGCACTCGCCTTTTTCTGAAGAATCACTTCGTATTCTTCCTTAGCTTTCTTTTTTTCCAACTTGGATTTGTGCTTTTTCGATTTCGGTGGGTAGCTTTCTTGTCTATCCTTGCCTTGCCAATCAATGGCTTGTTGCTAATTGGGTGAACTTTCTTTTCATGTGATTGTTGTATGTCACGTTGTAAACTCGAGGCTACCTGAGGGATTGGCGCCTTTTCCTCCTCATCATCTGCTGATTGTGGCCTACTTTGAGGCCTGTGTTTCTTCTTGGTTACCGTAATCCAGTCTGGTAACTGTTTCCGTTGATTCATCTCTTGTTGATGGACTGCAGGCTGCTTGTCTTCTTTCGTATTATCACGTGGTTCCATGGTTTTACACGGAGTGACGCAAGTCACTGTAGGTTCACCTGGATTGTCATCGTTCATCATTTCTGATTTCTCTTCCTGAGCTACCTTTCCTTGTTCGCCCAATTGCCGCTCCCTAACAGCATCTACTTGCGCTCTTAATTCTTCCATACTCCTGAAAGTTTGTGTAGGCGCCTCATAAGATTTCAACTCCTCTAATTTCACGTGAATACAGTTCTTCTTCAGTAGGTCGGAAAGAGCAGTCACACATTTCCGCATTGGATGTCCTAGCTCACCACACCGTAAACATTGTTTCTTGCCCCGCATACTTGGGTGTTCGATTATTATCATTGTTTGTCCCCAATAGATACGCTTGATATCCAACAATGCCGTCGGACATGCATCCGACTCCACAATTAATTCCCATAACGTTGAAGTATCAGAGAAGGGTCCACTTTTGTCCAGATCGTCCAGTTGAAATTCCATTCCGAGAACTTTTTTTAGAAAATTGGAGAACTTCAATAGATCAACTGATCGAGTCACATTCTTTAGCACACATGAATAGAATCCTTTATGCTCGAAACTTTCTCCATTACTATCCCTTTGCCTTTCCCACGCCGAACCACTCTTTTCTGGCGCTTGATGGCGTAAATTCTTAAGAACATGGTCGTAACGATGGAACGGAACAGTTATACCATCTAATTTCCGGGCCATGTCCCGCGTGAAAAAAGTGAAAGTATAAAGCGTGCTTGCTGCTGTCGTAACTTACACTTTTGAGCTGCGCTATCATTCGCCAAAGCTCCGAGCCACCTGTCCCTCTCGTCGTCGCTGCTGTTGCGATGCTTTCTTGAATGCTTTTTGTGCTCAGGAAAGCTTCCTTAATGATGTTCTCACCTCCCAAATCGAGGACTAAACACCCTTCCACCTGTGCTCTGATAGTGTGTACCAGCTTTACTTGTTCCTCTGTTTTCATTATACGCTTTAAAAACTGAGGTAACTTCTTTGCAATGATTGTCCCTTCAACAAGTCCTTGGACAATTCTCCACTCCTCTGCACTGCCTTCCCGTACTTGCATTGGCGCATATTTTCCATATTCTTTCTCGCATACAGCCCTCAGCTGAGTAATCTCATCCGGGGTGTAAAGCAATGTCTTAAACAGAAAAGTTTTGCTCACAAGTTTCGCGTCTTGCTCCATAGTGGTTGTTTTCCCTGTCACCTTATTCGCCCATCCTTGGAGGGTTGATGGTAGCCTTTGTTCTTTCAGTACTTTTACCGGTCCTATAGCCTTCCATAGTATACTTTCGAATGATTGAGTCGTTTTCTGCGCTATCACCGCCGAACTTATCACACGCTGACGCCATAACTCCCAATCTTTCCGTTCGTCAATTACCATTATTTCGAAAAGGTCCACTACTCTTTCCACTTCCGCTGATTTTAGTTGCGGGAACCGTTTTGCTATATCAAATAAACGTGAAGTCGGTCCACGGGCTTTCACATAAATTGACGTAAATAACTCCTGTGTCAAATCTAGCAAAGCTTTAACTCTCGGTTTCCTCGTTCTCACTTGGCATAGTGCCGTCTTCAGGGCGAATGCCCGTTGGCTTGGCTCTCGTGAGTCGAGTGAGCTAATGATGCTCAGCCGCTCTTCACTGGATTTATTTTCCTTTTCACCCTGATTATGAGGTACAGTCTTCATTTTGATACTATTATCCTCCTTTAAGTCCACCTGAGATACCGGTTTATTTTCGGATATATCAGCGTTTTTGTTGGATTCGATAGTATTTACCGAATCCAGTACCGGTTCGTCTGGTACTACTCCTTGTTCCGCATCATCTTTCCTCCCTGGACTCGTTCTCTCTGCCTCGATCGAGTCCGGGGTTTCTGGAACAAACTCATCTCCACTCCCTGTTTCGCCATTCGTGGGAGTTTGGTCTTCCGTCTCCCCTGGGTTGTCCGGGTCATTCGCAGGACCCGGGTAAAGTAGAGAAGGTCGGGTTTCGTCATTGTCACGCATTTTAGCCCTAAACCTTAATTGGGACACAATTAAGGGCAATATCGCAAATTTAGAACTGTTTACTCGAAAGTATGACGAGCGTGGTAACGTGGTACGACACAAAGCTCGACTAGTGGCCCGCGGATTCCTCCAGACACATGGTGTTGACTACTTCGATACCTACTCGCCTGTTGCCAGCATGAACACAATTCGAACGGTTCTATCGATATGCTGTGCGAAGAACTATGTGATCCGGCAGTATGACGTACAAACGGCATTCCTAAATGGTGATCTTGAAGAAACAGACTACATGCATCCTCCAGAGGGTATCAACGTCGAATTCGGCATGGTATGTGAATTACGCCGCAGTATATACGGCCTTAAACAGGCCGCATCAGCCTGTTTCAAGAAGATTCGGTCTGTCTTTAAACAGCTTGACTTTAGCCAATGCCGTGCTGATCCATGCTTCTTCATCCGACGCCAAGACGACAACAACGAAGACAGTATTGTTTACGTTGTGCTGTACATTGATGACTTGCTTGTTGGAAGCAAGATACAAGCCAGTCCTGACGGCTTCTGTGACGAAATCTGAGAGCACTTTGTGCTAAAGTCGCTCGGTTTCGCCCGATATGTGCTCGGAATGGAGATTGCCTACGATCAAGATAAAGGGCAACTGATCTTGAAGCAAAGTCAATTTATTACCGAGATGTTAGCCAAGTTCGGTTGCCTCGATGCTAATGCCGTCCGCAATCCACTGATTATCGGTCAAGACTTCACCATCGATGCGACGCACGAAGCCTTCGACGACAAGTGTATGTACCGAGAACTAATTGGCTCTTTTCTATATGTTGCGAATGCATCCCGTCCTGACATCTCGGTTGCACTCTCGATATTGTCTCGGTACCTTGATCGACCTACGTCCGCGCATTGGCGCGCCGCCAAACGTGTGCTCTGTTACCTCAAGGGGACGATTGGGATCGGTATTCGCTATCACAGGGACAATGGTGATGCGGTTTCACTCCGCGTATTCAGTGATGCAAGCTGGGGAGCGGACAAGACGAGTCGACGCTCGACGTCGCTCGTGATGCTTTGTGGTGGTCCAGTCATTTACAGCCGCAAGCGTCAGTCTACTGTTGCCCTCTCATCTGCTGAAGCCGAGTACATGGCACTCGCTTACCGTACAAGAGGTGCTTTGGATCCGCTTTCTCCTTGGTGAAATTGGCCTGAAGGCGACCAGTGGCACGACCATCCTGATGGACAACACATCAGCGATTAGTATCGCAAGCAATCAAGGATACACGCCACGTGCCAAGCACATCGACTTACGGGCGCACTTTTTGCGCGATCACGTTGAACAAGGCTCCATCCACTTGCAGTACGTCCCGACCAAATCACAACTGGCCGACTTCTTGACGAAGCCAATCCCGATACCGCGTCTTGTTTACCTCCGGAAGTTGTGTGGTCTCACCGAGTGATCGAGTTGTGGGGGATTGTTACTAAGCGTGGTCCACACCACGCTGGCGGCAACTCGACATCCATCGGTGACGTTCAACCTTGATTACGGTAAGCCGTAATCAAGGCGCTGTGGTTTACGGTAGTCTTGGTGTGCTGGCCGTAATCCTGGTGTTTGGTTTACGATCCCTACCCGTAAACTTTGCTTGTCTAGATGGCGACTCCCCTTTGAAAGTCGCATGCATATGTAGGAAGCCTCAGTTTACGAAATCTCACATTCCAATTAGCGCTCCTCTGCTCAGTTTTGCTCCGAGTTCCTCTTAATTTGTTAAATTGATAGTGGATTTGCTCATATTTCTATACACTGGCAAAACCAACCCCTGCAGTGGAGAAATGGCTGGACACATGCAGAACTACAGTGCTAGAGTTTTACTGGGTAGGCATTCAAGCTAAAGGATATCGCATGTTGGTAGCGCTGGTGGGGGCGATTCCACAATTGTTGCAGCTGAGAGTGAAAAGTTGCTTCCAAAATTTTGAAAAGAAGTTGCTCGTCAATGCAGCACTTCGTCTCCCAGCGTTGTAGCAACTTTGCTTAGAAAATAACATGCTAGAAGTTGATGCAATGGATGAGCTCGCAAAAATCCGAAAACCGCTGGCTTTACGACATCTCCATCTCGATTATAACAACGTGTCGGTCACAACAGCTGAAGCAATCTGCCAAGCAAACATGGATAGCGTGCTCAATCTGGAACGACTTGAGCTATCATGCAGTACAAAAATCCGTGTCCCAGCAATACAGGCATTGACACCAATGCTAGCTTCACCAGTTGCTGGATCGGCGTCGGTATTGACTCACTTGGACTTAAGCAGATGCAATTTCGGTCTCGAAGGTGTCACCAGTTTGCTGGAGGCCCTGGGCCACAACAAGACATTGACGCATTTGAATGTTGGTTTCAATTTTTTTAACGTTGGGTTTGGTGATGTCCTGGCTGTTTTTCTGTCGACTAACGTCTCCGTCACGCAGCTAGAAGCAGATCGTGTCTCTCTGGAACAAGCTGATGTATCTGCTCGGCTGTTGACAGCGCTTGAAAGCAATCGTAATCTCACGTTTCTATCACTTGTGGGAAATCAGCTGCGTAGTGGTGGTGCTTCCGCAATTTTTGGAGCACTGATAAAACGGGCTCAAGTGGAGCCGTTTGCGTTTGTGGACTTGAGTGAAAATGAAATTGAGCTGGACGGGCTTAAGATGATAGCAGACATCTTAGAAGGATTCCTCAATTCTAATGAGGTGATGCAAGCCGATAGCATCCGTACTACGGACAGAATAAGTGAACGAGATGAAATTAATTTCACGTCTAGGAAGCGCCAGCGAGTTGATAGCTTTGACAAGGACCAACACTTTACGTTTTCGCAGTGCGATAACATCGTACCGATTCAAGAGCTGCGTCTGCTATATAATAACTTCAACATTTTCCGACGTGAATGCACAACGCTAATTAAGTCGATCCAACGCTGCGTAGGCCATCTAGAAAGTTAAGAGTGGAAAGGGCAATAGCAAGTGTAAGACTCGATAACTGCATTATTAAAATAACGTGACAAAGAGCTAGTGATGTCTACTATTACTGTGATACTTTAAGCGACGTTGCACTGAGTCACCTTTGTGGATTTTACCACAATAAATACTGTAGATTTTCATGAATGATATGGGAGTGAAACACAAGCTGAAGTGCCGCGTGCCTGCGCTTGTTCTCGTGCGTTGGCTCCGCTCTTCACGCTCAGTATCCACTACTTGATTCGCGTAGTAAACGAGCAACTTACTAGGCGTGTGGTATCACTCGCTGTGTTTGCTTCTGGCAGGGGTCGAGGTGTTTATTCCGAATGGACCCGAGCTATATCTCATCCATTCTTGCCTTAACACTTCTTGCGTGATAGCTGTATGCTGATTTGGATTGTCAAAGCAAGACTCGACGAGCTACCCAAGCCCGTGGATGAGCTTGAGGGAACAGAGCAATGCAAAGTATGGGTGCGTTTCACACCAGTTACGTTGTACGTAAATGTGTTGGAGTCGGTGGGCTTTGATTTTGAAAACTTTGATGTGAAAATTTTCTCGAAATCAGCGTGTTCACTCTGAATACATCCGTGATCTGCTTTGAAATACTGGTACATGCGGCCTCAACATCAAGCGCCTTTAGCACTTGGTAAATGTCATTGATAACAAAGATTATTCACATCCAGGAAATGTCATCGAATCCTCACATCTCCTAAAAATTTAGAACTTCAGTCTGTATGCATGGTTCTTCCTCGTACGATTCGCAAATGCAGCTCCACAAAGTTTTCCTTCCGCAAAATACAAAATATGGGTTCTTGCGTATGGTGTTGGGCAGCCATAATCCGACAGATGGTAGATAGCGAGGTGCGTTGCAACTGTATGATGTTGGATGTCCAAAGGACACCTATCGCAGCTACAAAAATTTAGACCTTCCGTCTGTATGCACGGTTCTTCCTCGTGCGATTCGCAAATGCAGCTCCACAAAGTTTTCTTTCCGCAAAATACAAAATATGGGTTCTTGCGTATGGTGTTGGGCAGAGGCGTTCAGCCATAATCCGACAGATGGTAGATAGCGAGGTGCGTTGCAATTGTATGATGTTGGATGTCCAAAGGACACCTATCGCAGCTACAGCTACGGAAGCAGCGTCGAGGGCCCCTCACTGCTCGGAGGCCCAAGAGAGCGAGCACCGACTCTTGTACGAATGCGCCCGGAACAAGTACCTCTACCGCATGGACGGCTCTCTACGAGAGATGACGCTCGTTGAAGAACGTACGCTCACGGCGTGGCTTGGGGGAAGGATCTTCCTCTCGGAGCCGCCGAAGTTTCTCACAGAGACACATGTTGGTGCTGAGAGATATGAGCTCATCTCGTACTTCCGCAAGAGGCTCTGCCCGCGGTTGTAGGCGTGTCTTCCCGTCGGGTTCACGGTACCGGCTGCAGGCGCCAAGCTGCACCTCTGCCGGACTCTCCTGGCGGCCGCGAAGTCCGACGAGGACATCGCGCGCGTCCAGGGAATCTTCTCTACGGCGCACCGAGTTGAATGTTCGTCGCTTTCCCAAGTCGTTGAGTTCGTGTTCGTCCAGCCAACAGCCCGAGCAGCGTGAAAGGACGCGGTTTTCGGATCGGAAAAGGGACGCTCGTACTTTGCGAGACAGAGGCGCTGTACACCGGAGTCCAACCGACTGGGTACGACACGCTCTCGCATGCTCTTCTCTACAGCGTCCATGTGCTCGGCATGGGCAACTCCGAGCCAGCGTTGGTACGCAGGATGATGGCTGCTGCCACAACAACGCCGATCGTCTCAATCGAATCAATCGAACCGGGAGCCGAGGATAAGTTTGGACTGCACAAGTGTGGTAAAGCGATCAGAAATTGTTGAGAATGAGGTGGACCACACATGGCCGTTGATTGGTGACGATGGAACACCCATCAACATGAGACGGTTGATGGGTGGGAAAGGCCGATCGCATATACGACGAAAAGGTGGCGGGCAACGGGTATTCGCGATGTGAAGAAATCAGCCAGGTACTGTCACTACGCCCAGTCCCAGACGCTGATGGAATGGTGGAGATCACGATCATGATCGTGATCACAATTACTAAGTGGAGTTCCCGTGGATGTATAACGAGTTGGAAATACAGCAACTGGTGACATGACGTGTCAGGGACAGCCATCTAGCCGATCTATGAACAGTGTAGTTGTTGAAGTTGATTATTCCACGAAGTTTCGGCCCGATCGGCCGAGCCAACTGATTATGCCCAAGATATGAAGATCAGATGTGGAATGAAATGGGGCATGTGGAATGGCGAGTTGTGTGAGTGATGATGACCGATGGATTTGTCCGAGGATGACGTGGCAAGGCCCGATTAGGCCCGATCAGCTGAGATCGGTGTGATATGGTTGCCCCGACAGGGTATGAAGGTCGGAAGTATGGCTGAGCAGGTGAATAAAGTCGTTGTGATGGTGACCCAGAGAGTTTCCGAGGTGATCAAGGGCTGATCGCCCTGATCACTGCCTGATCACTCGGCTGATCGCTATGCCGATCGTGATCGGGGCTGATCAGCCTCAAACCGGCGTCCAGACGCGAAGGCAGGTGAAGTTCTCAATTAAGTCGGGCTGGATATGAAGTGAACAAGTGTCAGAAGGGCAGATCTCAAGTGGTTTCCAAGTTGTTTATCGAAGATCGGGATGGTTGAAGATCTTTATAGGAGTCGGGTCGTGATCAGGGCAGAAGTGGTACAGATCAGCTTGAAGGTGCAGCTAGGATGGGCAAGGTGGTGCTATGCAACCGTGCGACGAAGTGAATAGGTTCGAAGTATAGATCAGGCATGAGTTGGTGTATGGTACACTAGGTATAGGACATTGCATATATAATAACGGGTTTTGATTTTCCCCCTAAGCAAAGAGTCGCTCCGCCACGTGTTGCGGTCATTGGGAGCACAGGGTTGATTAGTCCCCTCTTGCTCAACTATTTCCCTTAAGACGCGCTTAGACGCATTTTGGCTTACCGGAAGGCCCCCGACGGGTTTGTTTAGGTGATCAAGCCTCACCGCCCACGCCCATGTGTTTACGACACGTTATTGATATTGGAAAAGGTTTTGTGGAGATAACGTTTGTGGATTACTGTGGAAGATCGTGGTTTGATCGCGTTTTCTTGGTTTCTTATTATCTCTCTCATTGGCTGGCCTGATCGGACGAACTTTCCTGATCAGTGCCTAGATACTGATTAAGTATCGACCCCAACCCGTTCTCCGGTGAAGATTTCCACCCGAGGACACCCCCCGTCTCGAGAAGGTCATCCCCTCCGACCTGATCAAGATCATCGTTTTCGTCACCGAGTCCACCTAAGTGAGTGTAACCACCCCCGATCAACGGGTACACAAGGTGAGATGAAGTTAAACATAGATCCTGACGATCATGAAGACCGGCCAGATGACCGGGAGGATCAGATCAGTCACCACAATGGTGATTCATCTGATTCCGATGCTGATCAGGATCGACGGAGTACCCCCTCCGATAGTTGGTCGTCCGGGCCAGTGGGTATCCGGATTCCACCCACGACTTCGGTCATGGATTTGGAAATCAGCTCCACCACAGTGATCAGCGTCATCGTTTCTTTCAAACGCACCTGTTGTCATTATACGTGAAGAATCTAAAGCCCATATTATTGCGAATATATAATAATAATAATAATAACAAGTAGTCCATTTAGTCCTTAACTATTGGCTACTATAAACTTACTGACTCTAATTACAAGTTCTGGATCTGAGTGGCCAGGGGAAGTGAGATGATCACTATCGTAATGATACGTCTTCAGTCGTGAATGTACTACTGGAATGTTGAAAGAGCACTGTATGCATAACTCCAACCGCACACCATCCTCTCGCAGTTGAGTCCGTTGTCGTTCCAAGCTACTTGACTCAGTTGAGTCTTGCATTGTTTCCATATATAATCCCTATGTTCATATGAATTTCTCCGTTTACCTTCGAAGATGGCTGCGTTCCGAAGCTGCCACATCCAGAACTGAGCGATCTCGCTCATTCCCCACCATAAACGCTTCATCTGCTCATCATAATCATATAAGAGGATCCCGAATTTGTTGATCATTTCCTGTTGAAATGCTTCGGAAATGACTGGTGCTGTTCGCTTTGCTATCGCATCTTTGAATTGACGTAATTGTGCAGGATGTGCTGATTTCCCTGTCCAGTGTCCTATCATGCGAACCCAGAATCGTTGAGCGCTCTCATAGCCCCAGAGGATTTGTGCAACATCCGTACGGGAGCGGGTACACTCGGTATCTATTGCACAAGTTGTGTGAGCACTCTCTTTACCATAGACTGTGTTCAATTGCATGGTTGCCGTTCTATATAATACCCATAATTGATAATATGAGAGCATGTGGCCATGCTTCCAGATTGCCTTGGGGGTCTGTTTTTGCACGTATGACCACCATGAGTCTTGGGATCTCTGCGGGTTTCCCATCGTTGTACAACTTGTGGCAAGGCATTTGCAATCGCCCGCCAGCACACGTTTTTGAAATACCGCCGGAACTGAGTTTGTGGTAAAGCGATCGGAAAATATTGGGACTGAAGTGGACCACACATGGCCGTTGATTGGTGACGATAGAAAACCCATCAACATATGACGGTTGATGGGTGGAAAAAGGTTGATCACGATTAAGAAGAAAAGGTGACGGCCAACGGATATTCACGACGTGGAGAAATCAGCCAAGTAGGGTCGTTAAGCCCAGCCAGACACTGGCGGAATGATGGAGATCACGATTACGATCGTTACTACAGTCACTAAGTGGAGTTCCCGTGGATGTAATAAGAAAAGAGTGACTGTTGACATGGCGTATCAAGGGCAGGTGACCAGCCGATCTCTGAATGGTATAGTGGTTGAAGTTGACCATGACACGAAGTTACGGCCTGCCCAAGCAATGAAGATTAGATGAGAAACGAAGTCGGGCATGTGGAGTGACAGGTTGTGTGAGTGATGAGAACCTTTGGTTGGTCCGAAGATGACGTGGCAGGGCCTGATCAGGCCTGATCAGGCCTGATCAGCCGAGATCGGTGTTATATGGTTGTCCTGACGGGGTATAAAGATCGGAAGTGTGGTTTAGAAGATGAAATGAGTCGTGGTGATGATGACCCAGAGCGTTCCCGAGGTGATCAAGGGCTGATCAGCCTGATCACTTGGTCGATCACTATGGCGATCGTGATCAGGGCTGATCAGCCTCTGATCAGCGTTCAGATGCAAAAGCAAGTAAGTTCTCGGTTTGGTCGGACTATATATGAAGTGGACAAGTGCTGAAGAGAAGGTCTCAAGTGGTTTCAAGGTCGTTTGTTGAAGATCAGGATGGGTTGAAGATCTTTTGAAGAGTCGGGTCGTGATCAGGGCAGAAGCGGTACATATCAGCTTGAAGGTGCAGCTAGGATGGGCAAGGTGGTGCTATGCAACCGTGCGACGAAGTAAATAGGTTCGAAGTATAGATCAGGCATGAGTTGATGTATGGTGCACAGGTATAGGACATTGCATATATAATAACAGGTTTAGATTTTCCCCCTAAAGCAAAGAGTCGCTCCGCCACGTGTGCGGTCATTGGGAGCAGGGTTGATTAGTCCCCTCTTGCTCAACTATTTCCCGGTTAAGACGCGCTTAGACGCATTTTGGCTTACCGGAAGACCCCCGACGGGTTTGTTTAGGTGATCAAGCCTCACCGCCCACGCGCACGTGTTTAGAACACGTTATTAATATTGGAAAAGGTTTTGTGGAGATAACGTTTGTGGATTACTGTGGAAGATCGTGGTTTGATCGCGTTTTCTTGGTTTCGTATTATCTCTCTCACTGGCTGGCCTGATCAGACGAACTTTCCCGATCAGTGCCTAGATACTGATTAAGTATCGACCCCAACCCGTTCTCCGGTGAAGATTTCCACCCGAGGACACCCCCCGTCTCGAGAAGGTCATCCCCTCCGACCTGATCAAGATCATCCTTTTCGTCACCGAGTCCACCTGAGTGAGTGTAACCACCCCCGATCAACGGGTACACAAGGTGAGATGAAGCTAAACATAGATCCTGACGTGCATGACGACCGACCAGATGACCGGGAGGATCAGATCAGTCACCATAATGGTGATTCATCTGATTCTGATGCTGATCAGGATCGACGGAGTACCCCCTCCGATAGTTGGTCGTCCGGGCCAGTGGGTATCCGGATTCCACCCACGACTTCGGTCATGGATTTGGAAATCAGCTCCACCACAGTGATCAGCGTCATCGTTTCTTTCAAACGCACCTGTTGTCATTATACGTGAAGAATCTAAAGCCCATATTATTGCGAATATATAATAATAATAATAATAACAAGTAGTCCATTTAGTCCTTAACTATTGGCTACTATAAACTTACTGACTCTAATTACAAGTTCTGGATCTGAGTGGCCAGGGGAAGTGAGATGATCACTATCGTAATGATACGTCTTCAGTCGTGAATGTACTACTGGAATGTTGAAAGAGCACTGTATGCATAACTCCAACCGCACACCATCCTCTCGCAGTTGAGTCCGTTGTCGTTCCAAGCTACTTGACTCAGTTGAGTCTTGCATTGTTTCCATATATAATCCCTATGTTCATATGAATTTCTCCGTTTACCTTCGAAGATGGCTGCGTTCCGAAGCTGCCACATCCAGAACTGAGCGATCTCGCTCATTCCCCACCATAAACGCTTCATCTGCTCATCATAATCATATAAGAGGATCCCGAATTTGTTGATCATTTCCTGTTGAAATGCTTCGGAAATGACTGGTGCTGTTCGCTTTGCTATCGCATCTTTGAATTGACGTAATTGTGCAGGATGTGCTGATTTCCCTGTCCAGTGTCCTATCATGCGAACCCAGAATCGTTGAGCGCTCTCATAGCCCCAGAGGATTTGTGCAACATCCGTACGGGAGCGGGTACACTCGGTATCTATTGCACAAGTTGTGTGAGCACTCTCTTTACCATAGACTGTGTTCAATTGCATGGTTGCCGTTCTATATAATACCCATAATTGATAATATGAGAGCATGTGGCCATGCTTCCAGATTGCCTTGGGGGTCTGTTTTTGCACGTATGACCACCATGAGTCTTGGGATCTCTGCGGGTTTCCCATCGTTGTACAACTTGTGGCAAGGCATTTGCAATCGCCCGCCAGCACACGTTTTTGAAATACCGCCGGAACTGAGTTTGTGGTAAAGCGATCGGAAAATATTGGGACTGAAGTGGACCACACATGGCCGTTGATTGGTGACGATAGAAAACCCATCAACATATGACGGTTGATGGGTGGAAAAAGGTTGATCACGATTAAGAAGAAAAGGTGACGGCCAACGGATATTCACGACGTGGAGAAATCAGCCAAGTAGGGTCGTTAAGCCCAGCCAGACACTGGCGGAATGATGGAGATCACGATTACGATCGTTACTACAGTCACTAAGTGGAGTTCCCGTGGATGTAATAAGAAAAGAGTGACTGTTGACATGGCGTATCAAGGGCAGGTGACCAGCCGATCTCTGAATGGTATAGTGGTTGAAGTTGACCATGACACGAAGTTACGGCCTGATCAGCCTATCATGCCCAAGCAATGAAGATTAGATGAGAAACGAAGTCGGGCATGTGGAGTGACAGGTTGTGTGAGTGATGAGAACCTTTGGTTGGTCCGAAGATGACGTGGCAGGGCCTGATCAGGCCTGATCAGGCCTGATCAGCCGAGATCGGTGTTATATGGTTGTCCTGACGGGGTATAAAGATCGGAAGTGTGGTTTAGAAGATGAAATGAGTCGTGGTGATGATGACCCAGAGCGTTCCCGAGGTGATCAAGGGCTGATCAGCCTGATCACTTGGTCGATCACTATGGCGATCGTGATCAGGGCTGATCAGCCTCTGATCAGCGTTCAGATGCAAAAGCAAGTAAGTTCTCGGTTTGGTCGGACTATATATGATGTGGACAAGTGCTGAAGAGAAGGTCTCAAGTGGTTTCAAGGTCGTTTGTTGAAGATCAGGATGGGTTGAAGATCTTTTGAAGAGTCGGGTCGTGATCAGGGCAGAAGCGGTACATATCAGCTTGAAGGTGCAGCTAGGATGGGCAAGGTGGTGCTATGCAACCGTGCGACGAAGTAAATAGGTTCGAAGTATAGATCAGGCATGAGTTGGTGTATGGTACACTAGGTATAGGACATTGCATATATAATAACAGGTTTTGATTTTCCCCCTAAGCAAAGAGTCGCTCCGCCACGTGTTGCGGTCATTGGGAGCACAGGGTTAACTAGTCCCCTCTTGCTCAACTTAATTCCCGGTTAAGACACGCTTAGACGCATTTTTGGCTTACCGGAAGACCCCCGACGGGTTTGTTTAGGTGATCAAGCCTCACCGCCCACGCGCACGTGTTTAGAACACGTTATTAATATTGGAAAAGGTTTTGTGGAGATAACGTTTGTGGATTACTGTGGAAGATCGTGGTTTGATCGCGTTTTCTTGGTTTCGTTATATCTCTCTCTCATTGGCTGGCCTGATCAGACGAATTTTCCTGATCAGTGCCTAGATACTGAATAAGTGTCGACCCCAACCCGTTCTCCGGTGAAGATTTCCACCCGAGGACACCCCCGTCTCGAGAAGGTCATCCCCTCCGACCTGATCAAGATCATCGTTTTCGTCACCGAGTCCACCTGAGTGAGTGTAATCAGCCCCGATCGACGGGTACACAAGGTGAGATGAAGTTAAACATAGATCCTGACGAGCATGAAGACCGGCCAGATGACCGGGAGGATCAGATCAATCACCACAATGGTGGTTCATCTGATCCGATGCTGATCAGGATCGACGGAGTACCCCCTCCGATAGTTGGTCGTCCGGGCCAGTGGGTATCCGGATTCCACCCACGACTTCGGTCATGGATTTGGAAATCAGCTCCACCACAGTGATCAGCGTCATCGTTTCTTTCAAACGCACCTGTTGTCATTATACGTGAAGAATCTAAAGCCCATATTATTGCGAATATATAATAATAATAATAATAACAAGTAGTCCATTTAGTCCTTAACTATTGGCTACTATAAACTTACTGACTCTAATTACAAGTTCTGGATCTGAGTGGCCAGGGGAAGTGAGATGATCACTATCGTAATGATACGTCTTCAGTCGTGAATGTACTACTGGAATGTTGAAAGAGCACTGTATGCATAACTCCAACCGCACACCATCCTCTCGCAGTTGAGTCCGTTGTCGTTCCAAGCTACTTGACTCAGTTGAGTCTTGCATTGTTTCCATATATAATCCCTATGTTCATATGAATTTCTCCGTTTACCTT
>MIQA02000795.1:0-27299 GCA_001887855.2 Sclerospora graminicola | reverse complement strand
CTCCTTTGCTACAGGCGTTTCATATCACCATTACGGCCAATAGAAGACAAATTTGCCAGCAGATGGAGTACCAACTGTTAAATTTTAGATTAATGACCGTTAAAAACCACCGTTACTGACTATTAACGTCACCAATACCAGTCTGACTACTAACGCCCCTGATTGTTACTTAAAGCCGCATATCGACATCCAACGTGAAACGTCATAAATAACAAACGAAAGAGACAAGATGTAGTAATACATGTAATAATTATCTTTAGACTATTATATGAGTCGTTGTTCACTTTACCATTTAAGCCCTCGCGAGCTATTGCAATTAATACATGAGCCAGCTTTTTGCACTTTAGGAGCTTAAACGCTACCCATACAAACGAAGTAAGCCATTACTTCCGACCAGCTCGATATGACAAATGTCATACCAACAGCTAATACATAGACCAATTACAATTGAATATCGCCGTAACTGACTATTAACGGCACCAATAACAGGCTGACTACTAACGCACCTGAATGATACTAAAAGTCACATTATGACATCTAACGTGAAATCTTAATGTGTACAAACGAAAGAGATAAGATGCAATGATGCATGTAAATATTATCTGTAGAGTAATTATTCACTGTACCATTATAAACCTCGAGAGCTGTAGCATTTGTTACATAAGCCGCATTATACTCTTCAGGAAGCTACAAGCCACGCAACAACACCAAGTGAACCATGCTTTCTAACCAGCCAGACACAAGCGTTTGACGCTTTCAGCTGGCCCAGTCCAAGCAATTCTTCACTCTTAGTATGTGCGAGCTATCAAACATCCATCTAGTGTCAAGCGCACGATAAATGCAAAAATAAATGTGCAAGTTACTACGAAACTCAATACCGGGTCAATCTAATGTCTATGTATACGTCCTCTAAATTTTATCCAAGTAAAACTGTGCTGACTACGTCCTCAGATCTTGCCTTTATTTCCAGCCAATAAAATTCGTTCTTATTCGCCTGTGTACCTATTGTAATAGCCAACAAACCTTATTATATATCAACCAATTAAAGCTGCGTATTTTAGGTTTTATGTTGAAGTTGAAGTGCAACCATATTCAGAGTTGAAGTGACAGCATACTCGAATATGACGAAAACGACACACACCAGAGGCGGTGGACATGCATTTCGCGTTCTCTGTCAAGCAGCTGCGAAGGACGCTGGAAAGCGAATGTGCGAGGCCAGTGTGCGCGCACTAAAGGCAGCAATCAAGGGGGCTGGTATACACCTGGAAGGTGTCCTCGCAAATGACGCCTCTTTTTTGACAGTCCTTAGCGACTGGATTATCAGCCTCTTGAACGAATCACCAAGACGCCAAGTTGACCGCCAGGGACTAAACTGCCTCCTCCAAGTCCATCATGACAGGTTAACCGGATTAGCTAACCTATCTCGTGTTATTCATCCAATTGTTCCTGCTCAGCACTTGGCGCCCATGAATTGTTTTATCGACACTTCTGGAGACAACGCAACACCCGTTTCGAACTATGACGCCAGACCAAGTTTTGTACAAGATATTATTTCCCCAATATTTGTTGCACAAGAGACAGCACCATCCGGAGTCCAACCGACTACGCCACCACCAGCGCAACATGTTGTACCATGTATTCAACCATCACAAGTTGGTCGACAAATTTTACCAGCAGGTGATTTTGCACGAGCTTGGGCTTTGCCCCGCGATGACCCTAGCTACACGACCAATCCTCGATCAAGTTTTTCTGTGCCGGTATTGCTGGATGCGGGACACCAGTTTTTTTTAAGAGCATCGCTGGTGTCATCGAGTACCCAAACGGAGATATATATGTTGAGCTAGAATGGGAACTATCCTACCTCTACATATTTGATGTTTCGTTGGAGGCGATTGATCACAATCCGCCGCGTCGTTGGACCTTTGACGATCCAGTAACTGTACCAGTGGGTGGGTCGGTCAGATTTCAGGTCTCGGGGGTTTTAGAAATTGTTTCGACGCGAACACACGAGTACGCTCTTGTTGACTGGTTTAACACGGTCGAGCCTCTTTCAAATGTAGGAGAAGACGTGGTCTCAGCATATATAACCAGCGTCACGCAGGGTGTTCATCGCGCGCTGCGATTATAGATTTCACACACTAAACAGATACATATTATCCAATATATACTTGTTTACAACTTTGAAGGTATGTTTTCATTGTTTAAAAAATGAATGCATTTAATGCTGCAATTGGCATGCTGGTGCGATCTCTAGAAGTGGGGCTATGGATATCACCAACACCTGAAATGAAAATATTGATATCAAATAATGCAAACAAAATAGCATCACTTCTTTATCGTCAACTTATTTAGAAGTAAAGCTATTGTTTTCTTCTTGCTGACCCTGCTTAGTCTCATTGACTACATTATAATACAATAATCGGCGTGATTATACGCTTTGTAGAAGTTGTGCTATAACACAACGCCAACACTCGAAATGAAAGTATAGATATCGAATATTATATATACATAAGCATCACTTGCTCATCGTTAATTTATTCAAGATTAAATCTTTTGCTATTCTTTTTGCTGGACCTGTTTACTTTTTATCTACTACATTCTAATGCTTCAATCGGGGTGCTTATGCGCTTTGTATAGATATTTATTACTATAAAGTTACATCATAATACCAACAGTCGAAATGACATCGAATAATGCGAACAAAATAGCATCACTTGTTTATCGTCATTTTATTCAGAAGTAAAGCTTTTGTAATTCTCTTTGCTTACCCTGCTTAGTCTCATCGATACATTTTAATACCATAATCTGCGTGATTATACGCATACGTTTTGTAGAAGTTATGCAATACCACAACACTCGAAATGAAAGTATCGATATTGAATAATATATACAAATAAGCATCACTTGCTCATAATTAATTTATTCAAGATTAAAGCTATTGCTATTCCTTTTGCTGGACCTATTTACGCTTTCTCTACTACACTTCTATTGCCACAATTGGGGTGCTTAAGCGTTTTGCATATATATATTTTTAATATAAAGTTACATCATAATACCAACACTCAAAATGAAACTATCGACATCGAATAGTGCATACAAATTAGCATCACTTGTTTATCGTCAATTTATTCAGCTATTGCTATTCTGTTTGATAGGCCTGCTTACTCTCATCGACTACGTTCTAATACCATAATTTGCGTGATTATACGCATAACTTACGCTTTGTAGAAGTTGTGCTACAGCTTAACACTAACACTCGAAATAAAAATATAGATATTGAATAATGCATACAAAATAGAACCGCTTGTTTGTCGTTGATTTATTCAAAAGTAAAGCTATTGCTATTCTGTTTGATGGACCTGCTTACTCTTTATCTACTACATTCTAATACCACAATCGGGGTGCTTATGGGCTTTGTAGAAGTTTCAAAATAATACCTACATCATAATACCAACACTCGAAATGACAATAGCTAGAAAAGTTCAGGACCAACTCCATCTGTCGTTTTAAATACAATTTATCTCGTCGGTCGAATAATGTATACAAAATAACATCACTTGCATCGCTATTCTGTTTGCTGGGCTCGCATCTACTATATTCTAATACAGCGTTTAATATGAGTTTGGGTTATGGCAGACCCACCACCCAAGCCCATGAAGCCCTATATGACAACCTTATTCATGCTTTCTCCATTTTTAATAAGCTTTCTCTATTATTCATTTTTCTTCTCTGTTTTTGAGGCTCTGTCTCTGGACTAATCGTTTCATCGCTGTGATGTGGTCATATATCCTACTGTGCAATATTTATGCACCATCGGGAGATTACGTATCACGAGAACATTTTTATGCGGGCATATCACACCTGTTACTCACAGTCAAATCACCTGTTATTTTAGCAGATGACTTCAACTGTGTCGAATCGCTAATACTCGACAGATTAGGGGGCGAACGTCAGGATAAAACGGAGAGTGAAGTCATGTCGACATTATTGCAAACTCATACTCTGGGGATGCGCAAATGTTACCCGAATCGGTATTCTATGAAAAGTTAGTACTACCACTCGGCTACTATACCTACTGGCGGGGAGAACAAGCCAGTAGGATTAACAGGTTCTACCTATCCGACATTTTAGTCCCACGGTTCCTTACCTTCAAGGTGGGAAACACGCCAATCTATTCAGATCATGAACGGATTACGTTAACCTTATCCATGACGACACAACCCATTACACCGAAACGCCGACAGCATCGGACCCCTAGATACCCCTTCCATGGACACAATCAACCTGAAGTGACCCAGTATTTCCGTTCACGGATTCTATCACATCTGGAATCAATAGCGGCTGGTATGATAACGTGGGACCAATGGATTTGGAACTGTCAGGATGCAATATTTCATTCCTGTAGAAGAGTGGCCAGACGGCGACGTCGTGTGGTACAGCGTATCAGCTCCCTACTGTACGACAATGCGCGATCACGTAAACAAATCATTACGGCCACTCGGTTAGATATACAACTCAATGCATCAGTGAGACGGGGTAACCGGCTGCGCCGTTCCTTCCATGACATTCGGTGGTTGTTCTATAAAACGGCGATACGTGAGAGGGACCAGCATGTCTCAGATACTATATCCAGTGCCGGAACTCCATTTCACGATTCGGTTTCTATTGCGGACCGTTTTTCCTTGATATGGGGGAATATTCTGGGCGTAAAACATGGTGAAGTCGACCCACAGAATACCATAAATGAGTTGACTTCCTTTATGACCATTCCTCCTACACGACGTGTTATTCTGTTCAGAATCAATATCTGTTACAAACAATAACGGATGACGAGGTACGTTGGGCCATCAAAAGGCTTGACAGACGGAAGGCGTCCGGTCCTGATGGGATCAGTAACGATTTTTTACAATGACTTTGTTGATGGCGTTACCGAACCACTGCTGCAAGTTTTTAATGGGATATTGAATGGAGAGACACCTCCGGTATCATTTCTTCAAGCAACTATAATCCCATTACGAAAGAAGGGAGACTCTACCAATGCATTAGACTACCGCCCAATCTCATTGTTACAGTCAAGCTATAAAATACTAGCCAAAATTCTTGCTACGCGTTTACAAACATTCCTGGATCAGCTCATCGGTGAAACACAGTAAGGTTCGTAAATGGACGTCGTATGGATAATGCATTAGCAATCCTGATAATAATACTTAAGAATCACTCTAGAAAATACCCTGGGTCACACGATGACGGAGCAGCAATACTGTTCTTGGATTTCGCGAAAGCGTCTGATTCGCTGGACAGGGACTATTTATTCGCGACACTGTCTTTATTTGGATTTTCCCAACAGTTTATCAACCTGATGAAGGAGTTCCATTTAGGGACAAAGGCACAATTCCTAGTCAATAATGAACTATCTGCGCCCTTTTTCAGTCAAATCAGGTATTAGGCAAGGGTGTCCATTGGCACCCTTACTTTTCATCATTGCCGTAGAGCCACTAGCGTTATATATTAAACAATCGCGGGAGTTACAAGGAATAGTTCCGGTCGACGGTATTTGACAGCGAGAACATACGTTTTCTGCATTCGTCGACGACTCGACCATTTTTTTTACGGAAAGCTTCCCAGGCGGTCCCCGTATTACAGATTGTTCGGCGTTTTGGTAGGCTGTCGGGACTTAAAGTGCAAGTGTTAAAGAGTCACTTCCTATTTTTAGACCCGACAGTATCAATATTGGAATGGTACGGTGTACCAGTGGTACAACCCGCGGATTTTGTACGTTATTTGGGGGTACGAATTGGGGCATGGAAATATGGGTATGAGAAATTGGGCACTTCGGTTACGTAGTGTTCAAAGACGATTGGTAACAGCCACTCAGTGCCACCTTTCGGTGGTGGACAGAGTGACATTGTTTAATGCGGTAGTAATACCGTCTATTATGTTCACGGCCAAAGTTTTTGACCCACCGGTAGAAATATTGAAGTGATTAATTCATTTACAGAAAATTTTCATATGGAAGGCCACTACCAAGGAAGAAATTTAGGTTCGGCATAAGATTTCCCCGAATCTTATATACACTCCAAAGCAAGCAGGAGGTGTTGGGCTTATTGCACTTCCAGTTGCTATTAGGGTGCAACGTTTAAAGGAGGCCACAAAATGGCTAATAACGGCGGAAAATATCTTCAAACAGGCTTGGTTATCATGGAGGGGGTTTGGGTTAGGTGACGATCTCACTTACATCTCACCAAGACTGCATGGTAAGATAGTAACACATCAACTCACAGCGTTACAAAGGAATCCGAGTTCGTTACCAGAGGACATGGGACAATGGTTAAGTCCCACCAGAGAAGAAAGTCGGAAATTGAACGATTATGTGACGAGATATTTACCAGGTATACCCCAAAATTTGAACTTGACGAAAACCTCCAGTAGAATTTTACCGGATCACATCCTAACTGTGAAATTTGACATTGATTCAATCCCTCATCACGGATTGTTGTCACCACAGTTAGAAGCGTTCTGGGGAACATTCAACTGGGCGGGTAATCCGTGGCTGAGGGAAGAGCGAACGACTAGTCTTGGCGCGAGAAAATATGATAGAATTCCGGAAGCGATCATTTCCGCTTTAGGCATCCAACGTATTTCTCGTGATCAGTTCTCGTGGTCGGTCGTATCGTAGCAGTCGAAATCTCATACGCATGCAAAGATTTGCAGGTGGATGTGTACGATTATCCTGGTATCGCCAAGAGTTGAGTTGGGGAGTTACATTGGGTGTCTCCCACCTATTCAACTATTTCGGGCACCGGAAATACTACAAGGCTTCACCTGGCGGGTCATCCGTCAAGGAGTATTAGAAGGAACAGAGGCTTCAACTGCCTCCAAAATTAGACTGGAACAACAGCCATCCGGTATCTATTGGAAAGTGATACCGCTGCAGCATACGGAGATATTACATTGAAATGCGTCCAAAGTCAAGGTGGTCGTGTGTAAACCGCACCCGCTTTTACATATGTACCCTTGGCCATTATACGAAGGTCATAGATCAATTTGGCGGATACCGATCAGTTTGAAGAGGCATTTCACGCAAGTTTATTTCAAAGCGATGGCAGTCACGTTACCAACAACCACGCAGAAGTGGTCCATTAGGAGAGCACAAGACTCGTGGTGGTGCTCGGTTCAGGATCAGACACCGCGAGACATATGGACGCATGGACACATATTAACGGATTACCAGCTTTGGGTAACCTATAGAGTAGCCACCATGCAACTGAACACCTACTATTGCAAACAACAGGGTGATCATGGATGTGTCATAGTACCAGAGTGTACTAGCACTGTAACGAATTGTGTCCACATCCTCTGGAACTGTGTCAGTGCTCGGAGTTTCTGGAAAAGATTCTTACAGCAATGGTATGGACGTACGCTCTCGCTCGATGAAATGTTACAATACAAAAACAGTATTGCAACACGGCAGGCGCCGAAAATCTCAACCGTCTTAATAAAAGAGATACAACTCAAGTACGGATGGACAATGGATGCCTTTCATGATCAGATGGCAAGATTATGGTGGGCAGTGTGTGGAATTGCGCAGGTGTGGTTGTGGCAACTGCGCAACCAAGCCATATTTGAAGGAAAACGGAGAACGCTCCGGGAACATACTGAGTTTGTCTGGAACCAATGCCGGACACAAATCAGTCAAGTGGCCGCATTTGAGCGTAGGAAGCCACATCTTTGAGAAGGCGGGGCACGTCTCCAATTGAGCATGCAGTGCTTTTTCAACATATCAGTAGCACCATCCACATCGTTGACGCAGATCCAGTTCCCACAACAAGATCCCTCTCCAGTTTCTTCTGTCCCAGAATTAGCGTTGAGAGCCAATCAATTTATAATAGGCAATAGCTATAGACTAAATGGACTATACCTATACTACTACTACTAGAGTAGTAAAATGTACAATGTAGAGCGTCCATAAGAACGGTCCACCCTCGAACAGATTTTAGAGGGCTTCACGATGCACCAAACATGTATATGAACTTTAATATTACCTGCAGCACATAATGTCATTATTTTGTCAAGGTTATAAAAGATTGGTCCGTTCTTATGCACGCTCTACACTGTAGTCTAATTAGTGTTAACTATTAGCTACTATGAACATATGCAGTCTAGTATGTAACCTAGGGTCAGGTATCATGGAAGTGTTTCTGTCAGATGCCAGACACACTCGATCCCGTAGTGGACTCTGGAGGTCTTGATCCAGTGCTGGGGTAAGGTTGAAAAAGCACTTTACACTGATCTTCAGTCGGATCCCGTCTTCTCGCGTTTTGGACACTCTTGATTCATAGTCCGCAACTGCCTCCACTTGAGCTCTGCACTGCCTCCACAGGAATTCTAAGTGATCGTACGCATTCTTGACTTGTCCTTGGAACACGGCATGATTTAGCAATTGCCACATCCATGCTGTCGCAAATCCACAAACCCCTTCCCAGAGACGGTCGAACACATCGCTATAGATATCATTGTACCATCCATGTTTTGTCATCATTGCCCGTTTAATTTGGTCTCCAATTGGCGGCGCTCGCCTTGTCACGATCGCTTCCTGGAAACTTTTTATCTCGCTTCCTCTCCAGTGACGCAAAAATCGTCGCCAAAAGTCTTGTGCCCACTTGCATTCCCAGAGAATGTGGTATACATCCGTCTTTTCACTGGACATCTCGCGTCAACCAAGCACCTTTGGTCCCACACCTCTCGTACGTAGAAAGTGTTCAGTTGCATGGTCGCAACACGAAACTGCACCCACACTTGGTAGTTAGTTAACATATTGTCGTGTTCCCATACCTGCTTTGGCTCGATGTCTTGCACATTTTCCCACCAACGATTACGTTCACACTTGCTTTTCCACTTATTCAATAAGCTTTGCAACTGCGGGGCCACACCGTAAAAGTACATCC
Source organism: Sclerospora graminicola (assembly GCA_001887855.2). Taxonomy (NCBI): domain Eukaryota; phylum Oomycota; class Peronosporomycetes; order Peronosporales; family Peronosporaceae; genus Sclerospora; species Sclerospora graminicola. The sequence goes on along the minus strand of MIQA02000795.1, from coordinate 18,354 downwards.
GTCTAAAGGACTTGCGAAACTTTGCCCATATCTTCCACATCGGTGTATCTTCGTCCGCCGGCCAACCAATGAGGATGAGATCCAGATGAGGATGAAATACAATAATTCGGTACTTTAGTTCCTGATCAACTTGATTATCTCCCATTTCACAACTTACAATCTTCCAGAGAATCCCATCAGATTGCTGTCGCGCGGTTATGCACTCTTGCTGTGTATTATCGGTGGAGTTTCTCCTATGTAATGACCCACTGGAACTCTGGGAGACGCAATAATCACTGCACATAACAATCTCCCTACTTTTGCTCTCGTGTGTGACTGGCCCTGGACACCTTTTACCTGCCATAAATACGTAGTAGCTGTTAGTATCAAATCCGTAAATCACATATCATTAGTTGAGGAATCCGATAATATTTTCGCGACACTAATTCCATTGCCCGTTCCTCACGTATTCATGGATTCATCTCCCAGCTGTACGTTCCCCACAAAGGAATCATATGATGCGGCAAAACCTCGTGATAAGGGTATGCATCTATATCCAGCGAAATTGTGAAGTGCTCGTCTTGCTGCAGACGTATCCTTTTCATGCTTAAATTGGCTTCCATATTTACTACTACCTGAGGCAGCACAGATAGCGTGTAACTCTTTAGCCGCATCATATCTTGATACCGAGGCCCCATCCATTCCATTACCTCTCGGTGTAAACTTCGTGATATTCCTGGTTCGATTACCCCACCTGCCTGACATATTTTGTGTCCTTTGACCGGTGTTAGTACTTGCCTTGCTTGCTCTTGGTATCCAATCCCAACTAGGTCAAGCCATGCTAACTGATAACAGTCCTTCACCGCGAGAAGCCACTGACACGCTAACTTCAATCTCTGAATCTTCAGTGCCACTGGTATCGAGATGAGACCTACACCACCTGCTGCATGCGGTGTAAACAGCAGTGTTGGGGAGATTTTATGCCGGCCTCTCTCGCACGTCGTTTTCTTACACCAAAGAAACGCCTTCTGAATATTGACAACTTCGTGTAGGACCTCCGTCGGGGGTTCGAACATACGTGCTGTGAACATTATTGAGGGTATGGCTATCACATTGAACAATTGCACTCTATCCATAAACGATGTCCCGCATTGAGTCGCTGTTGCTAACCGCCGTTGGACACAGCAAATTCTTAAAGCCCAGTTAACTGTTTCTAGGTCTAGCCACCCAAAATAATAACCGAGATACCGTATTGTATCGCCTTCCGGTAAAACCGGTAATCCGTACCACTTTTCAGATACATACTGTGAATTTAGAAATACAAATTTACTCTTTGCCGGCTGAATTTCTAATCCCGCAAGATCTCTAAAACGACTGACCACGTCTAACACCGCCGGCACCTGTTCTGCGTGCTGCAGGAACACTGTAGAATCATCTACAAATGCAGAGAATCGATGGTGAAAAGAAGTATCATTTTGAAAAGGTTGGATGCCAACTAGCTTCGACTTCTCGCTATGAGCTAACGCCAATGGCTCTACCACTATGATGAACAGGAGAGGGGCCAACAGACAACCCTGCCTGATGCCGGATCTGACTAGAATAGGGTCCGCAAATTGATTTTTCACGAGAAATTCAGCGGTAGTACCAGCATGCAACCTATCCATTAAACCCACAAGTTCGTTCGAAAAACCAAAAAAGTTGAGCACCGTAAAGAGATATTTTCTATCCACGGTATCATACGGCTTACTGAAATCAAGAAGCAACACTCCCGCACTATGTGCTGCCGAAACTTTCTGCCTTGTTTTTGTAAGTTTCGAAAGTTGCTTTCATTAATATGACAGCTTTATCCATGCGCCGGCCCAACACAAAACCTTGTTGAGTCTCGCCAGTTAAATTCCCCCAAAAAATATGTAATCGTCGCGCCAGTATTTTTGCAAATAATTGTACCCTGTTGTCAACAGTGAAATAGGGCGGTAGTCGAGCGCATTACTGGAGTCCCCTTTCTTTTGTAACGGAATTACCACAGCTTTCAGAAAAGAATTTGGAGGCCTCCCACCGCGGAGTATGTCATTGAACATCTTGGTGGGTGGCTCCACTAGCACAGATGAGAAATCCTTATAAAAGTCATTTCCAAAGCCGTCTTGCCCTGCTGCTTTCCTGCGTTCGATACTCTTGATTGCTCACTCAACATCTTCCGGCATAATCTCCGCAAGTAAATCCATATTCTGAGAATCTGTTACTTTTCGGTGGGCTGGTATGTTCATAAACCGCTGAACTTCCTTGGAGAGATCACTGCTGCCAACATTCCGGTGACTATGACCCAATATACTCTTCCAGGTCGCCGCAAAGCGATCAGGTATCGACAGTTCTGCTGCAAAAGGTGGACCCGTTGTTGCTTGGATCTGCGTTACCGTCTGATCCCGCTCCCATACTGATGCTCTCTTAAATAACCAGCGTACATCTGCAGCCGATCTATGTAAACGAAATCCCTGCCTCAGCGAACGTTCTTTTTCTAGTGACTCCGCAATAGACGTGACAATATGTTTCCTAGTTGACGCAGATTCGCTGATCGACCGTTGGAGGTGATGCACCCTCTTCTTCCGACGACGTGCTACTGTTCGTCGGAACTTAAATACCACATCACGGCAGTAATCGATCCAATTGTCCCAATTTCGGACCGCCTTGGTACGCCATGACTCATTCTGTAAGCGTTCCAAAATCATAGTTCTGACTACCTCGATTTGCGATCCTGGAAACGGGTATGATATTTTGCGTGTGACTGATAAATTCCGCGTGACATTTGGATCTTTTAACAATAAACTCACTTGATTATGATCTGAGAAAACAGGCGGAGGCTCGACTGCAACCCAGACCACCCAATTTTTCCACTGTCCAGATACGTAAAACTGATCCAGCCTACTGGCTTGATGTCCTCTCCAATAAGTGAAATGATCTTGTCGTTCTAAAGTGGATTCCTCCTGTGGCGAAATCATTAATTGTCGTGCATCTCCCAGTTGCCACTCCGTCACAATTCTCTTCAACGCGTTGCTTTCAGGCCGCACCGACCGGTTGCCTCCAAGCCTATCCAGAGCTGGAGCATCGACGCAGTTGAAATCGCCCCCTAACAAGCAATGTCGCGGTCTTCTCATAAATAGTTTTCGTAAGTTATTAAAGAAAACCTCACGCCGTTTGACGTCACTCGAAGGCCCGTAAATATTCAGAATGATACTGTCATTCCACTTGAGTACTAATAACCTGTGTGACCAATGTTCTTTTTTCCAAAGGAGGACGTGGTCGGCAAGGTCAGGACTCAGCAGAATAGCAACTCCTCCTTGTTTTTTGAGTACACGCTCCAATAAGACAAGGTCCTGTATTGGCCGATCTTTCCTCACAATAATGCCCATTTTTCTGACATCTCCTCTCATTCTTCTATTGAGACAATATGAGTTTCTTGGAGTAAATTAACCTGAGCGGGGTGACTAGAATATCCCCATTGCCACGCCGACATCCAGGCCGTAATATCTTTCTGCGCGAATCCTCTCACATTTTGACTGATAAGGGTATTAGGTTAGATGCCGATGATTATCACGATCCCTGCCTGTCTTCGATACATACTCCATATCCTTAAGCATACGTAATTTAGTGTAGATATTCAAGTTGTCCATAGTGAAATACGTATGATTTTTTAGTGCATCCATAGCAGTGCCCTTAGTATTGGCCCGGACCCTCGTGGTCCTTGTTAGTGTGGGGGGGGGCTCCGGGCCATTAGTCAGTTGCAGCACCGTCTTAGCCTGACAGAATTCGAATAAGTCCTTCCAAGCCTCCGGTGCGCCTTTAACAATCGCCTGAACCTTCGCTGCATAATCTGGTCGCGTCTCCACCACACGTAAATGTCTTTGAAGTAGGCACATAATTGTGTCATTAGGGTGATAGTTATCTCCAACCAGAGCCGCTAACTGTTCCGCAAAAACGTGAGAACTTATTAACATCGCTGCAAGTTGAATCACTTGTGTCGGAGCCAATAATTTCAATATCGCATTGCCATCATATTGCACTTTACGGAGCCTAGACCATTCTTGCATGCTATTGTTAACAGCCGTTCGTTGTACCGATCCAATCATCACCATGAAACGATGGTCCCACTCCGAGAACCACTGTCCTGATATATCCGCCAACCCCTCTCGTTTGCCTGCCTCTATTACTTCCAACCAGCACTGCTCCCTCCAATGCTTGGTCAACTCCACCAGTACACTAGGGTGAACGCCATCCAATAAGTAATAGGATCCCGGAAAATCTTTAATTAAGTGAAGAAGGCGATTCGATTCGAGATGAGCCGCCTTCACCCATAACATTTTCGTGGAACTGACTAATGGGAAAGGAATGCCCGTTTGTTCTTCCCAATGAGGCAATAATTTATGCCAAGCAATTTTAAACTCATCGAGTGACATATGCTCCATCACAGTATCTCCATCACTTCGTTCAAAGTCATCAATCAGTTCTCTAGCTATGGGAACTATTTCCATCGGCTGTGAACCATCTTCCTCTACGTCATGTCTGCAAATCCGTTTGGAAGTCGGACTGTCACCTTGCCCAGAGACTACAGTATTCTGCGAACTTGGAGACATATCAGACTCCTTGTACTCCGAACCGGATGCCGATCCATATGAGATTAACATACATTCCGGTTCGGGTTGATTTTCCAACCAGACCTTTTCAAACCATTGACTGAGAATCGGTGCTGAAATTTGATATTTCTGAAGAAAGACCCTTCGAATATTCGGATCGGACATGTCGGCTTGTAACATCTCTTCTTGTTCTGGCAAAGATAGTTTGCTCACGGTGTCCAATAAAAATATAGCAGCTCACACGTACGCGGATCTTTCGTCATGATAATTTCCGATATTTCGCATTTTAGTCCATGCTGGATCGTAGGCCCATCTAGACGTCGTAATAAATCATCAAAGTTGCCATCCCAATCGTCTGGGTCCCAAGGTGAATGACTGCCAAAATTAGAGATAGAATCCTCGCTTCCAAGCACGATTTCCGTAGAATCACTTCTATCCACAGGGTTAGTGGGCAATTGATGTTCCTCTTGGACCTTGTCATCCTCGAAATCTTCATCGTCACTACTCCGTCCCATGTCGATGTCTTCTGTCTCGTGGCCCCTTTCTCCAATTAAAATCGCCGAATAATGCTGCCCGCCATACCTCAGTATTAACGGTCCTTTACTCTCACGCGTCTCCAAATCCGAAGGCAGTAAAAAAACTCGCAGTTGGTAGAAATTTTGCACCGTCATGGGGTATTCCCCGCTCATCTGATAACTTTTAGACTTTATAGTCCTCATTTCAGGTGTGTAAAATTGTACACCTGGTACCGTAAATCCTGTCGGGTGACTGATAACATATATGTCACGTTGCAATACCGTGCTCAACGTCATCCGAGTATCATTACTTCCCCAAGTATCTTCCAGAATATTTTCATTAACGCATGATCCACTCTCCGCAAAATTCAACAAATACTCCTGGGACAGAAGCTTGGATTCCTTAGGTGAAGTTCGATGGGAACCCCTTCCTAATTCAATTAGAGTCGATTTCCGAACTTCCGGTGGGAACTTCACGTCAAAGTCCATGAGAGCCCGGACAAGGCAACCCTCCTTCAGGTGCTTTGTCATCTCCTCCAGTAATTGTGCGTTCTCGCGTAAGCTGTCTGTACATGTCAAAGCTTGGCACACATTATATATCTGGCAGTTGCCAGTCGCTGGCGTCGGCACCGATCGGAGATTTAATAGATGTATCACATCTTGGATCGTCGCCAGCTCCGACGGTCCCACCCCATCCACTTCACTTGGCCTTGCTAACTTGATGGGGCCTTCCTCCCTTTCCACTCACTCCAATACATTGGCCATATATGACTTGACCTTCCCTTACAGCATTAGCAGAGCGCTGGTCTTTTTCTGAAAAATTTCCGCTTTTTTTGCATGTAGAGTTTTTTTATCCTTTCTGACGTTCTCATATTTTGCAGATTGTGGAGATTTTGTTCCCGCTTCCGTCCGTGTCGCTCTGAGTCACTCATCCGATTGTTGTCCCGTGTCCTTGCACCGCTAGTTTGTCCTGTGCTGCGACTTCTTTTAATCTGTTTTTAAACTTGATGTATAAGTCGATGTGGAAGACTGCCCTTCTGATACCGCCACTTCCGTCCTAGACCTTGCATCATGTCATTTCTTCTTCTTCTGTACCGTCACCCAAATCCTGTCCATGCTTGCCCACTTCACCTGATGAGGGTGCTACTCTTTGCCCATCTTTTACCTCCTTATGCGTCGCTTTCTTAGGTTGAGGTAACCCTGTCGCTGCCTCACCGTCAACTGATTCGACTACTCCGTCATCCTCTTCCTTCATATCGTCATTCCTCTGTGATTCGTCTTGATGAACCCTGACCGCCTCAACTTGGGCGATTAAATCTTCCATACTCCGAAAAGTTGTGGTTTGAGACGCATATTTCTTGAATTATTCTAATTTGACTTGCAAACAATTCGACTTTAACAATTCTTCCAACGGAGCCGTGCATTTTCGCATTGGGTGACCTGCTTCCCCACAATGCAAACACTGCTTCCGTCCACGCATCGCCGGATGCTCGACGACTAACATAGTTTGACCCTTGTAGATCCTATTAATGCCCATTAAGGCCGTAGGACAGGCGTCCGACTCGATAATTAACTTCCACAAGGTCAAAGTATCCGAGAACGGACCGCTTTTGTCTAAATCATCCAATTGAAAATCGACACCCAAATTTTTCGTAAATATCCTGATAGCTTTAAACGATCCACGGAACGCGTGATGTTCTTCAATACACACGAGTAAAATCCTTTATGTTCGTAACTCTCTCCATTGCTGTCAACCTGTGTCTCCCAGGCTGATCCGACTGTAGTTGTTGCCTCCTGATGTAAATTCCTTAGTGAGTGATCATACCTGTGAAAAGGTACTTTCACCCCAACAAACTTTCTGGCCATGTCTCTCGTAAAGAAATTAAAAAACAAAACGTCCACTATCATAACTGATGATCTTGACTGGAGCTACCATTCTCCATAACATCACACTCCCGGAACCCTTGTTGCTGCTGCCGTGAGAATACTCTCCTGAATGCATTTAGTACTTAAAAACGCTTCCTTTACCGGACTCTCGCCACTAAGATCCATAACGAGACAACCTTCCACCTGTCCTCGAATCGTGTGCACTAATCGCACCTGCTGATCAATCTTCATTATCCGCTTCACAAACTGAGGCAATTGTTTCGCAATAATGGTGCCCTCAACCAAGCCTTGAACAATGCGCCACTCACCATCTGTTCCTGCACGGACCATCATTGGAGCGAATTTGCCATAGTCCTTTTCACAAATTCCACGTAAACGTAAGATTTCCTCAGGCGAAAAAACTTCGGTCTTGAATAAAAAAGTCTTCTTGGTCAATTTATCGTCAGACTCATCTGCTATTTGCCCTGCGACTTTAGTCGCCAAGCCCTGCAATGGAGCTGGTATTAAATCAGCCTTCTTCACCTTTTCTTGGCCGATGATTTTCCGCAATAGTTCTTCCAGAGATTGCGTCGAGCGTTGTGCCAGTATAGCCGATCCAACTATCTGTTTTCGCCATACTTCCCAATCTTGTCCTCCTTCGACAACCTCTAATTCGAAGTAATCGAGCAATCTTTCCACTTCTGGAGCTTTGAGAGCTGGTAAGCGCTTCGCTGCCTCCGATAAACGTGATACTGGACCACGTGCCTTCACATACACCGCGGCGAAAAGATCCCGCGTTAGGTCCAACCAAATCTGCACCCTTGGTCGCGTCACCGTAGCTTCACGAAGCGCTGTCCGAAGCGCTTGTGCCAGACTGCGTTGTACCTGCGTATCATCTGGTACCACTCTCCGCATCCGTTCCTCAGCTGATTTCGTGCCTTCTACCTGGTTCTTAGATTCGGTTGTCAAGTTTATGTGCTTGACCTCAGGTGTGACTACCTGTATAACCGGTTTTTCCTTGGATTCTGCCAAGGTGGGTGTCACACCTGATACCGATACTGCCGACTTAGTAATCGGTTCTTCTGCCAGCGTCTCTGCATCCTAATCCTTGCCAAGCTCCATTGAGACTACCGACTCCTGCGAGGCTGGCGTTTCGGCCACCACCTCATCGTCATTGCCCTCGTCTACCTCAATGGGCTGACGGGAGCTGCCTTCCTTCAGATTATCCGGATCCATCGCTCATCAAGAGGCGCACGCGCTTCGTTCGCTTCAACCATGGTAGTCCTAAACCTTAACCGGAAACCGGCTAGGGGCTAATATTGCAAATTTAGAACTGAATTATCCACAGTTAATCACACTAATTTCGCACATTCTATTTGCGGGAATTCCCAAAAGCCGTAACTTTTACCACGCATTTTCTCAGAGCCCGCAAACTTTCGCCCGGATCGCTGCTGGTGATGAAGCTCAATATAGCTTGATGGCTTTGGTTTCTGAAGTATTGCAATGTTTTGAAACGATGCCTTCGTGTCAAATTGTTGTTTCCAAGACCCTGTGGTAGTTGTTTTTCTACAGTTGATTGCAGTTTTATATTTGGAGTATACAGAGTCCGATATTTTTGTGCTCGCGGATAAGTTACTGTGAAGCTTGCGCATTTGTTGGCTGCAAAAATACCATTTAAGTACTAAGCATTGTTCAACATGACTAAAAGTGAAGCTGGCATACAAGTCTAATAACACGGTGGCTAATTTGTAAGGTGTGCGCACACAAAACACCTGCGCTATTGATTTAATTTACGAGAAACCATTACTTCACACCCTGCCAACAGGATTGCGTTAGCCTCTTGCAGCAAGTTGTAGTTTGGACTCAACTCAATCTTTACGGATGCGCTGACCCGCTCCGAGTAGACGTCAAGGCATTTGCGTACTTCTTTCCATGCCTGTCTCTCGGCTTGCTGGCCCTGTCGGTAATCTTTCAAGTACGGATAGCCGAACGGCAGGTTTCTCCAAGACGGTGAGAGAGTGGAGGTTTTGCCACTCGACGACGGAGAAGAAGTAGACGGCGGAGACTGTTTAATGGCTGCGCGAGTGTCAAACCACTCAATATATTTAGAAGCTGTCCAGTGTTTCATCTGGTGTGGCAGTTGAAGATCAGGTGGAGCACGAGTCGTTGGGTGATGCCACACGTTACTCGAACGAATTTTGTCGACTGTATGATAACGAAGAATTTCACTGCTCGGGAGGAAAATCATGTGGCGAAACGCGCGAAGTACCTCGTAGGAGGAACCAACTTCGCGCAATGGCATGACATGCTCGAGCAGAAGTTCCAATTCTGTCATGTCATTTGCAAGACGCATCTTTCCATTCTCAAAAAGGGGGCGAAGCATAGATGCGTGACGGACGAACACCGAGATGAGACGCTCCACAAAATCAGCCAAACATTTGGTCACAAAGATAGCGATGGGAGGACGGCGTAAGTGATCCTCCAGGATAACGGTAAATGCACTGACGATTTCTCGCATATACTATGAGCCAATTTTGCTTTGTGATGATCGAAGTTCACCGCTACTTCGAAGCGCCTCGCCTGAAATTGCCCCTCTTGCTGCTGCACTTCATCAGACGCATGCCTCATAGCCTTCCTCGATATTCGCAACTGCTGTGTAAATGTATTCATGAATCTCGTGCACCAAGTACCAAAAATTCGGGGCGTTGACGTTGTTGGACGAGCAAAGGCATCCCAAAGTCCGGTTTCTCCGACTGGATAGAAGAAATCCCCGAATCTTCGACAAGAGGATCGACCCCTGCATAAAATAACGCTACGTTAGCCTGTTCAAGATGACTTGAACGCCACCTACCATTCATACCGCATGTATCAATCATCGAATCGGTAGATCGCTTCGTTCTGGTCCTGTAAACGAACACAAGAGCAAAACCTATTAGCAGTAGTTTACTCAAGTACTACAACATCATATTTAGTACGTGAGAGTAACCTGCTGTCACGCGTTAACCGGGGGAGAAGCTCGTGTACGCCCACAAGATCGTGGAAATTTGCACACTGCCTTAACTCAGTACAGCTGATCGTCTGACACGCAAGACCCACGCTCTTTTGCATGACAAGATTTGTAATGGGGTACCATTACATAAGTGATATTTGAATAGAAATATCACAGTTCAATTTCAGTCGTAATACATGAAATTGTGAATATTGGATTATAAGTTGTCATAATCCACCTTTGAGAACAGATTCTGATATAATTGAATCTGACAAGTCATCTAATGATAAAAATATCATTAAGATCAGTTTTATACTACATGTTACTATGATTAGTCTAGGTCTAATTATACTAGTTAGCTCTTAACCAACCATAAATATATTCACTCTTAAACTTACCTTCTAGCACTCACGTCCCTAAGTGTATATATATTAATATATATATACTTAATCGATAGTTAATTAATACATTAATTATTTTCCTATCTGAGTTTATTTAAAGTAAACTAAGAAGGACCAAATTACATTTGGTCCAACACAATTTGCACGCTTCCTCATTGCAACTTACAGTGTAAGCCGCGTGACAGCAACCCTGTTACACCTGGTAGCACTTTGTGGTCCGTCCTAACGACCACTTTTGACACGTTCCGCTAGTTAACTAGCAGTTCGAAGGTTTAAGAGCCACTAGCTGTCATGACAACAGCCAGTGAACGTGAGCGTGAGCGCCAGCTCGCGCACGACCTAGTTACGGAAAACTTTCCTAACTGGCCACCGAGTGCTTCGGTCACATTGACCGAGATGATTAGGACCATAGGGCCCGAAATCATCACTCTCCTCCGTGGCAAATCCTCGGAGGATGCCCTAGAAACGGTTAACCGTTTCAAGAGATTGTATGTCGACCCTCAGGTGCGTCATGCTCTGTTGCGCTCTCAGCCGGCGACAACAACAACAGCGCCCGCATCTAGTGCGAGCGTTGAAGTAGTAAAGGCACGGATTCCGCCCTTTACTGGCGAAGGGGGCGAACCTCTTCGTAGGTGGTTCGCAGAGGTAGAGGATGCTATCACTGCGCAGAAGATTGTGGACCCGCGTTCACAAGCTTATTTCGCCACCACATGCCTAGGCGGTCGCGCCAGGGCATGGGCGATGAGCCGCAGATCCACTGATGGAACTGCGTTTTTGACATATCAGTCATTAAAAGCTGAGCTGAAGCACAACTTTGAAGCCCCAGAAATGGAGCTTAGCTGCCGTGAAGAGTTCATGGAACTCAGGCAGGGCAAGTTGAGCCTACATGCGTACGCTCAGAAAATACAATATTTATTGTCAAATATTGTATATGAACCGGTGCCTCCTGCCATGCAGGTCACCGCCTTCATGAAGGGACTGAATGACGGTCCCATCAAACAGAGTCTTTACCGGGTTCCCCCGAAGACTCTGACCGATGCTATAGACCAAAGCATTCGGGAGGAGTTCAGCATGCGTCGCTCAGCAGCGCATGCTGGGGTTAATCGGAAAGCGCAAGCGCCTTTCGACTTTAACATGCCGCCAATACAGCATGTTAATAATAATAATAACCAAAATTTCCAATCGAGACGAAGTTCACACTTCGTCCCGAGACACCCGAATCCGCGTCACAATGCGGGCGGAGGAGGTCCAGAACCTATGGATCTCTCAGTTGCGGTCGCCTCGACTCCGAGGCAACCGAAAAACAAGAAGTTCCTTCGCTGCAATCGATGCGCGAAAATGGGCCATTACGCCCATGAATGTATGGCGCCGCGTCCGGCACCACGCAGTCAGCGGACTGGACAGTCTGCTGGCAAGCGACATCAACAGGGGCAACCCTCTGTTGATGCAAAAACGTGAACAACCAGTAGGGGCGGGGTGCCCTACTGGACGGGTTATCTCGCATGCCGACATCGGGCATGTGAGGATAATAGCCCCGGACGGGACTATGTCCTGTCAACGTGTACAGGTTGAAGAGAAACCTCTCATTACCCTTGAAGTTAGGCCACATGGAAACGATGTCCCCATGCGTGCTTTGTTTGACACAGGAGCGTCAAATAATTTCGTTAGAACTGAGGTACTAACGTCGTTGAATTTCGAGGAGATTGAATCTCCAAGAAGCATGTTGTCAGTCCGGTTTGCAACAGGTGCAACCGTGACTATACCAAAGCGTGTAATTCGCACACGCCTCGAGTTAGACGAACTGTCGTTCGAGGATGAATACATCGTCCTCGATCTTGACGACAATTTCGATGTTATCTTGGGCATCCGTTGGATGTCCAAGCATCAACCAACGATCGACTGGGTTAACCTGTCGATCGACTGCGGCGGTCTCACAGGATCTGATCACCCTGTGAGTAATCCGGCTGTATCTAATGATACAACCGCAGCGTCAGACAGTCTGGTGGATAGCGATGGCACCACCAGATCTGATCCAACTAGGTCAGCGGATAGTACACCCGCTGATCAGAGTCCGAAGGGACGCGAACGCGCGACGAACGAGTCGTTGCGTGTCACTAATTGTGCAACACGGGCGCAAAGCACCCCCGTGTTGAAGTTACTACTACAACCGATGACGGTCGTGGTAAAGAGAATGCGCACGCGGTGGGAAACACCCACCGTGAAAAGAATGAAACCGTCACGGAAGCAAATGACTTCCGTGTCGAAAATAAAGAACTCACGACTAAGAACAGTCGAGAGTGCATGAACAACATGGAAGACAGCGGTCACCATGAAGAGAAGGCCTTGTGCACGAGTGATGATCACCGTGCCACAGATCGGACAAGTGCGTCTGATCTAGCAGCTGTGTCCGTCGAGACGATCAACGTCCTGACGCAGACAGAGACCGGATTAGCTACCCAGTCTCTCACACTTGACAACCCTCCGAACCTAAGTTCAGAGGTGATGGCCCTTCCGGCCTTGAGCTGGAAGAAGTTCGTGAAGAACTTGCGAAATGATCAGATCGAACAGATCTGCGTCATTGTCGCATCTGATGAGGTTGTGGATATTCGTGAGCGAGTATCCACTTTGCAATTAGAAGGCATTGGGAACGAACTCGTTCCCAATGATCAAACCAAAGTTCAGCGCTTTGAAGCGCAGAGCTGGGAGTCGCTTAAGGCGACTTCTCCGTACTACGAGGTACTTTGGGAATACGCTGACGTATTCCCAGAAGAAGTACCTTGTGAGCTCCCCAAGGATAAGGGAACGAGACACGAAATTGATCTCGTCCCCGGCACGAAGTACTGTGTCACGCGGCAATGGCCATTGCCGCGCGATCAAGTTAAAGCCATCGATGAGTTCTTCGAAACTCGTCGTAAGGCGGGACATGTGCGGGAGTCTACCTCTCCGCACTCCAGCCCCACCTTTTGTGTTAAGAAGTCCACTGGTGGGTGGAGAATCGTTCACGCTTTCAATAAGCTGAACGCAGCAATGGTACCGGCGCAAACGCCGATACCGAGGAAAGATGTCATCATCGATGGCATGAGCGGGAGCACCGTTTTCAGTGCTCTCGACTTAAGGGATGGTTTCTACCAAATCCTTATGCGTGAGAAAGATATTCCTTTCACGGCTGTAAGCACCCCAAGCGGTATGCTTTGGGAGTGGCTTGTGATGCCACTGTGGTGAAGCGATCTGCCCCTGCTACCTTCAACAGATGCGTCACACATCTATTGCGCCCGGTGCGAGAGTTCGCGCCGAGTTACTTTGATGATGTGTTCATCCATAGCAAGGCTGAACATGGCAAAACTGATGTAGATATTCATAAAGAACATCTACGTCAGGTGTTAGAGCTTATGCGCAAGCACAAGCTCTATGCGAACTTAAAGAAGTGCACCTTTGGTGCACCCGAGATACCCGTTCTTGGCTGCTTTGTAGGCAAGAATGGAGTACGCCCCGATCCAGAAAAGATCAGGGTGATCGTTGAATGGCCTCCGCCAACTAACGTCAAGGAACTTCGAAAGTTCCTCGGACTGGCGACATACTTGCACAAATATTCGTGCAACTATGCCGGTCTGATCCGACCTCTTTCTCAATTATTGAAGAAAGATATCGAATGGCGCTGGAATACCCAGTGCCAAGATGCGTTTGATGCAGTCAAGCGTAGCTTGACTGAGGCTCCCGTTTTGGCAATCGCCGACAACGAGCGACCGTTCCACGTCGTTTGCGACGCGAGCGATTTCGCCATCGGCTGCGCCTTGATGCAGCGTGATCACGATGATCGTGATCGCGTGATTTATTACCAATCGCGTCAGCTGCGCCCAGCCGAACGCAACTATCCGGTGCATGACAAGGAACTCCTTGCCATGAAGTATGCACTGGCGAAGTTTAGGATCTATCTCTTAGGAGATAGACCCTTCGTGGTTTACACGGACCATGCGTCGCTACGCACGGCCGTGAATTCGCCGCACATCTCTCAAAGAATGGCACGTTGGCTGTCATTCTTTGCAGAATACAACTTCACGGTTGAGTATAAACCGGGAAAGCTGAACGTGGTAGCGGATGCGCTATCACGACGCCCCGATTACGAGACGAAACCGTCCGTAACCGAAGCAACCAGTGCAAACGCAATACGTTGCACCGATCTGTCGTCGCCGCTTGTGCGACAAATACGTCAAGCGTACGAGACAGACGAGGAAACTCGCCTACTGATCGATTACTTGAGTGATCAATCAGATCGGAAGCGCAAGGAACTTCCAGAGTTCCTTCGCGCATGCGTGCATCGTTATCAATTGCACGATGGTCTGTTGCTTTACAGCACAGACCAAGATGATGTTAATCGCATTGTCGTTCCAAACGACGATGATCTCAAACATCAAATTTTGTTTGAGTACCATGATGCACCGATTTCGGGGCATCAAGGTCGAGAGAAGACGTATGCTTCTCTCGCACGCGATTTCTACTGGCGTAACCAATATAAATGGGTACGTAAGTACGTCCGCGCTTGCGAGATATGCCAGCGCGTCAAGCCCGCACAGTCCGCGCAGGCTCCCCTCCAATCTCTGCCGGTTCCGACAGAGTGTTGGAAGTCCATTTCTATGGATTTTATCTTTGGTCTTCCGGCTGATCACAGTCGGAAAACAGGCATTGTGGTCTTTGTAGACCGTTTCAGTAAGATGGTTCATCTTGCTGCAGTGTCAGCGAATGTCACCGCTGCGCAAACGGCGCGGATATTCGTTGACACGGTATTCCGTTTACACGGAATGCCGGAAAACATAGTCTCGGATCGTGATCCAAGATTTACAGGGCGTTTCTGGCAAGAAACGTTCTCGTTATTGGGCACGCAGTTGAAGATGTCAACCGCGGACCATCCGGAAACGGATGGGCAGACTGAGCGCGTTAACCGCGTTCTCGGCGACATGCTGCGTTCTTATGCGCATGCCTTCGAGCAGTGGAGTGATTACTTACCACTCACTGAGTTTGCTATAAACAACTCGGTGCATGCTTCTACCAAGCACACACCGTTTTACGTGAATGCCTTACGGCATCCACGAACCCCGGCTTTACTTGGCGGTACGCCAAATTTAAGTGGGGGAGGGACCCGCTCAAATTCAAAGCGAGTCGATGCACAAGCTGCAGCTGCAACTTGTGAAGAAACTGATGAGTCTTCTACTGTTACTACAGAAGAAACTCAAGCAGTTTCGGAAACCGAAACCGCTTATGCGGAATATGTGTCGGCAGCAATGGCTGCTGACACTGAAAACAACCCATCCACTGCCAACAAAGCAGTAGATGAATTCGTATTACAACGTCAAGCTGTAATACGCTATGTGAAAGACGCGCTTGCTTCCGCTTTTGATAAGCAGAAGCAGAATGCAGACAAAAATGGACGGAAGAACACAAATTCTTTTGAAAAAGGTGAATTAGTCATGTTATCTACAACTAATCTACCTACACATGCAATAAGCAACTTCCCTACACGGAAGTTGCTCCCTAAATTCATTGGGCCCTTTAAGGTCCAAGGTGTTAAAGGGAATGCCTATACCTTAGACATTCCCGCGGCCATGCGCCTCCACCCAACGTTTTACGTTGGGAGACTCAAACCATACCGATCGTCTACGGACGAGACGCATCACCACGGCGAATGCCGTGCTTCTTCAAGTCTCCCAAGAGAGACTTGTAGTCGGCCTCCAACCGCTGGTGGGAAGCCTGGAGAGCCTGGAGAGTTTCCACCTCCGACTTTAGACGATCAACGTCAAGCATCAGAAGATCACTCTTCTTCTGCATCACGACTTGCGCATCGAGAATCTCACGAATCTCGTCCCGATGATAACGATACGTTTTCATCGAGTGGCACA
Organism: Sclerospora graminicola; assembly: GCA_001887855.2. NCBI lineage: Eukaryota > Oomycota > Peronosporomycetes > Peronosporales > Peronosporaceae > Sclerospora > Sclerospora graminicola. The sequence continues at coordinate 2,088 of MIQA02000795.1, read as the reverse complement.
TGTCCTCGCTCAAAGCGTCACAGCGCTTCTCAAGGTTGCGGAGCTGATGGCCATGCGCCGCAACAACAGCGCCGAGGGAATTATCAACCCCCGCCGCCCCTGATTGACAGTCAGGGGAACAAGCGCTACATTCTCGAGCGCTTGCTTTCGAAGCGCTCGGTTCCCTATAAGAAGGGGCAGCGTACCGAGTACTTGGTGCGTTGGCTGGGATATTCCCAAGAGTTTGACTCTTGGGAACCGATCGAGGTGTTGAGGGCGGATGCCCCTGACCTCCTGCGTGAGTTCGAGAAGGATACTTCTCCTCGAACTCAAAAGAAGCGTCAACACTAAGTGTTGATGAGGGCGGCACGCCCACACTAGGTGCTGATGCCTGCGAAGCAGCTTACTTCCGATGCCTTAAGAGCGTCGACAAGGCACTTAACCTCAGCGGGTACTGAGAAACCTCGGTACCCTCTTAGCTCCTTTTCGGTCAGACGAGGAGCTCCAGGGGGACAACACGGGCACTTCATGCTCGAAGGAACCCCACAAGAGAAACCCTCTTTGATACAAGTGAAATGGATATACTCCATTTTACCTGAGATCGAGTACTTTAAGAAGCGCTCGCGGTTTGCGTGAACCTTCTTCACATACCTATCGGGATCTTTGTTGTAATTTTCAACAAAGGCATTCCAACTCTGAGTAAGGGCGTCTTTGTCGTCCTTATTCTTTTGCGACCCTTTCCGGTTCGTGTAGTGACGAGCCTGGTAGAAAAGGTCGATGAAGTACCGACGTCTATCGTCAGTACTACGATCGAAATGACGGTTGCGAAGGTCCTCGCAATCGTCAAGGGCATTAATGTCAAACAGTGGGTATTGACAATCACGTTTGACATGCCCACCACTATCATAGGCAAGAGTCCATGCGGGGGTCCAAAACCCCACTTCGTACGGAACATAACGTTCCACACGACACAGTGAATCGGAAGCAGTGTAGGCCGCTTCCGCACGATGTTTCTTGGCGGGTGGGGCACCACCTGTCACCTCAAAGTCGTCTTCGCTACGACCTGGCGAATGACGAGGTCCAGGAGGAGCCCTACGTTCCTCATGCCACCGCCTCATCGAATTGTCGCTGTCGTAATCGACGGCGTCAGAAGCCACTTCGCCATCACTTAACGGCGAAGCGGTCCTAGTGGTCTTAACCCCACTAGAGTTGTTGACAGGGACGATATCGTCCTCGCCCTCATGCTCGGAGTCGGATGACTCTCCGAAGAGGTCGTTAAACTTCTTCTTTGACACCCGCCTTGCGGCAGGTGGAGACGCGGAAGACGCTGCATTCGCGACGTCTCCCCGCCCTCGCTTAGACACTGCTTCCACAGCGTCTGCCACGAGAGACAAGCGATCTTGTGAAGTTGCCTTGCGCCTCGACGCTACGTTCGAAGCGTCGGCATTCGACGACACCTCCGCACGCGATGCAGAGGTGATGTCTGTTTTCGAAGTATCGGCAGTGCCCGTAAGAGCGCCGCTGCGTTTGCTGACCATTAGATTACTTTTGGTCAAGATGAGTTATAACTGAATATCGTTATGACCAACAAGTGCCACCACTCGATTGGCCAATATTACTATATATTATTGGCCAACCAGCTTGAGTGGGGGGTGATGTAATGGGGTACCATTACATAAGTGATATTTGAATAGAAATATCACAGTTCAATTTCAGTCGTAATACCTGAAATTGTGAATATTGGATTATAAGTTGTCATAATCCACCTTTGAGAACAGATTCTGATATAATTGAATCTGACAAGTCATCTAATGATAAAAATATCATTAAGATCAGTTTTATACTACATGTTACTATGATTAGTCTAGGTCTAATTATACTAGTTAGCTCTTAACCAATCATAAATATATTCACTCTTAAACTTACCTTCTAGCACTCACGTCCCTAAGTGTATATATATTAATATATATATACTTAATCGATAGTTAATTAATACATTAATTATTTTCCTATCTAAGTTTATTTAAAGTAAACTAAGAAGGACCAAATTACATTTGGTCCAACACAATTTGCACGCTTCCTCATTGCAAACTAACAGTGTAAGCCGCG
>MIQA02000794.1:0-11306 GCA_001887855.2 Sclerospora graminicola | reverse complement strand
AAGTATCGACCCCAACCCGTTCTCCGGTGAAGATTTCCACCCGAGGAAACCCCCTGTCTCGAGAAGGTCATCCCCTCCGACCTGATCAAGATCATCGTTTTCGTCACCGAGTCCACCTAAGTGAGTGTAACCACCCCGATCAACGGGTACACAAGGTGAGATGAAGTTAAACATAGATCCTGACGAGCATGAAGACCGGCCAGATGACCGGGAGGATCAGATCAGTCACCACAGCGGTGATTCATCTGATCCCGATGCTGATCAGGATCGACGGAGTACCCCCTCCGATAGTTGGTCGTCCGGCCAGTGGGGCCAGTGGGTATCCGGATTCCACCCACGACTTCGGTCATGGATTTGGAAATCGGCTCCACCACATAGCCTTCATAAGTCACTTCATCGGAAAACTATCGAGCAGGAGCGGGTCATTCTTTAGCTCCTACATATAATCAGTGGTGTATACAAGTTCGTGAGCTTTACAAAGAAAATGAAAAAAGTAACATTCGTACGTAGCAGATGCGGCCGGTACTGTCGAGTTTAGACTTGCGGTCTAGATTACTGCGTTCAATGAGAGTGCAGATGGCCGCCGAATCCGCGCGAAGCGGAGCATTTCCGTTGGAGAGGCGGTGGGGGGGTTTTGGTGTTTTGTATACATCCTTGTATACACGATTGCGTAGGAAAAACGGCGATTGATAGTTATACTGTACCAAATAAACAATTTTTAACGTCCAAATTGCCAAATTTATACACATATGTGCCTTTTCATACGCGCGGTCGCTTCGTTGTGATTACGTAATAGTGGCATGATCGCTCCCTTCTGGTCGCTCCTTAGCAACTCCCCCTTTTCATAAGCTTCGTTGGGATTACGTAAGAGTGCTCCCTTATGGTCGCTCCATAGCAACTCCCCTGTTCAACGCTACAAAAATGTATTGTTGTTTCTGAACAAGCAACCTGCATCTGTCTCGTAATAGACCACCTAATCAAATGGTACTCTTATGATTTGTTCTTAGATTTTATTTTATATAAACCAGTTATTGTGGCTTGCAGAAATTTTGCTCTCTATTTTAGAGTTTCAAAACAGAGTTTCGACACCTTTAAAACTCGGGCCAATGAGCTATGAATTAGAGCTAATTATAAATTAAAATGCCGATTCAACCCACTAAATCGATTTGCCGTTTCGACAACGTGTTAGTGGTCGAGGAGGACGAGCGGACCAGACGATACAAGTGGAAATCAACCGCTTATTAAGTGAAGACTTGCCGGAGCCGGTTGGCCCATTACGCGGGTAATAGGGCTGAGCACGCCACTGGCATTGCGCAGAACTCCTTTGCGTACTACATGCTTTTTGGTGGACAGCTTGACTAAACTCTTCTTGGCGGCGATCCAGAGCGTTGGAAAAATGGCTTTTGGGAGCGAATACTTGAAAACAAGAACGTTGCCGATCTCTGATCACGTAATAAAAGTTGTGACCGAACAGACCATCGACAAAGATGTGATGGAGTCTCTGATACGGCAAGACATTGACTCACGGAAATTGAAGCGAAAACCTTTTGCTATCAAATCGTTCACGTCGTTAGTAAAGAACGCCGATGGATCTCTTCCTCGCACTGAACATGAAGCAGATATGATCGATGTATCTCAACTTAAAGAGCACAACAAAGTACTTGCTACACGGATGGAACAATTAGGAATCGATATCGATGGTGTTGTATTCGTTACGAAAGCGTTAGATTCTGATTTGAATATATTCAGCCTAAACAATCTCGAGTGGTTGGTTCTTGGGAAAGTATTTTTTGAAAAAGCTGGGAGTAAGACTGGTTACAGTCGTGTGCTACCGATAAATCTGTTTAAGGAGCTAAACATGGAAATCATTGACAAAAAGGAATTCACTAAATGGACAGCCAGGTTCGCAGGTTTTCACATCCGAGTTGGAAGGTTTTTGGGAAGATGCTCTGGCTTATGCAATATCATAAGGAACTTAATCTAGACGTCGCGGATGTTGCTAATCAATGGTTGGGAGTGAATACTTGAATAGGAAGGCACGTTGCCATCTCTGATGAGGTATTCCGAAGCTGTGACGGAAGAGAATGTTGACAAACATGTGACGGAGTCTCTGATACGGCAAGACATGGACTCAACTATGAAAGACGTAGCCGAAGAGAATCTGCCGACGAAAGCAACTCGCAAGTACGTCGGTGAGGAATCGCAAGAACAGCCAACACTCAAGAATAGAAAATTAGCGTAATGTTTGGTCAACTATCGCTGCATTCGTGGGTGCTTGAAGCAGTAGAAGGAATCCATTGGACGATTTAGGGGTCTATCACGCTGTAGTTTTCTCGATTACTGTATTTTTAGGTCCTGAACAAAACATGTTGGTTCGATTGTGACAGTCATGTTTTGTACATAAGATTTGGTTCTCGTGTCTTCATGACGATCCGTGAGCGAGATGCCGCGGGTAAACTTTAAGCTGATGCAAAAGAGTGGTGAATTACTACTTGCCATGTGTGTCCGACATGCTGGAGAAATCTCGTGGAGTGGGAGATGCTGCAACTTGTTTATCGTTAGTCAAGAAAGCTTTGATCAATATTGGCTTCACCACGATGGAAAATATCAAGGCGCACGAAGCGAAAGCGGAATTGGTCAACGTAAAAACGGGTATATTGTCATCAGTCGATCGGGATTTTTCATTCCGAATTAATATAAGTATGAAAAAACACATTTATGTTGTAATGAGACGACACGATACAGTCGTAACTAGGATCACTATCCACGGATCAAATTATCAAATACTTATGTACTCAGGCATCCAAATCGCCAGAAAATTACTGGAGTTACATCACTATGTAATACTACCTCCAATAGCCCTGCTTCCTAGAAGTCCCTTAAGGACACTAAAGCCCCAGATAGATAGATACCCCGAGGGTTCCGTTCGCTGAAAAGGAGAAAAGGAGAAAAAAAAAGTCATAGGCATTTATGATGAAGTAGAGATGCTGTCTCTTTTTATTAAATGAGTCTTTGAAACGATGGTAACTAGTCTACCATTAACTAAACAATAAAGTCATGCCGCTCGAATCCTGTTTGAACTTGTTTCCGTGTAATTTATTTGGTGTTTGTATTAATGTAAAAAACATCGCGATAAACCAAGCCATTAAATTTCCGTTTTAATCCCGGCGCAAAACCAGCCAATTTAATTTCTTAAGTAAGTAACGAGAAGTCTCTTTTCGGACCCAGAGATCCGAATTGCGTGGGTTACAGTGCAATTCGGCATCGACATCATCAAAACCGAGTTATTTTTGGCATAATTCTACTTTTATTGTGGAGTTCGATCTCGATTTTGCACATGTCTCAATTTTATTTTAGACTTGTATAAATTCCATAAGTCAAAAATATAGTGTTATTTGCCAAATAGCTGCAAAGCACTCTAATATGCTTTTTTCTTTGGTCTCAAGTCAAAGACAACTAATTTTAGTTTTAATTTGCTTACTAACAGCCCTTTCAAATTTTGGAAGGTTAGGGCTAACAAGAATACTGGAAATGCAGAAGACGCCAGGGTCATTAGTGGACCCGGGGCCGCAACAGAGCAAAAGCTCGAAGGACCCGCTTCTCTATATACCGGATCCCACCTCTGCCGGAGGAATTGTGGACGAGATAGTGGAGGAATCACAACGCTCGGAAGACGATTACAAGTCGCAGGAACTAGCGAAAGATGAAGGGTCGCATGAGATCCAGATACCGGTACCATCGGTTCAATCGGAAGTTGAACCGATGGAAGTGGATACCGGTACCCCACTGGAATTGGCAAAGGCTATAAATAAGCAGATGGCCGGAAGTATATCGGTTGATGAACGGTCGGGACCGACGACGGATGGAGTACAGCCTGAAAGCATGAGCACGCAGGCAGAAAGTACTACCGATAATCAATCCTCGCTAGATCACGGAAGCATGGAAGAACACCAGCCCTCACGCATGGAAGCAGCAAGTATGGCGGAGGCGTTGAAAACGGCGCTTGAGCACACGCCCAAGATGAAACCTATCGTTCAGTCCTGGAAGGACCTGATGCAGGAGTTATACAACGCGATTTTTGTAAAGGCCAAAGGGCCAATGTCGAGGTTGTCTGAAGCCGCACAAAGGCTACCGAAGTTAAAAACACAAGAACTGGACCGGCTGATAGATTTGTTTGAACTATTGGTCGTCACAAATAAGCACGATTGGAAGGAGTGGAAACAGCAGGTAGTTGCAACGTCTTTGGTGGCACAGCGGTCAAATCAAGCTCTGGAGACACTACTGTGGAAGTTAATTGGGCAGGAGCAAGTGAAGAAAGCAGGTAGCATACCGCAACCGCTTCAGGGGTGGATCTCCAAAGTAGCGGGATCGATGGAATCAAATGGACTGAACAAAAATGCCCAGAAGACGTTCCTGTTTAACAAGGAGAATTTTACGCAGGAACAAATTTCCCATCTAAGGGCAATTTGTGAGAAAGAATATGGTAAATTTGCCTCGTTACAGCCCAGGCCCGGTACAGTTGACGAGTGGAAAATTGTACAAGGACTGGTGGAGGGACACATTGTGGCACGCAGGATGCCACAATTTGTAAAGAGAATAATGAAACTGGATGACCAAGTTCGTCTGGTACATACGATCAGAGCTCAAGTGGAAGGTTGCCTCACGATGGATTTACGTGGGGAAAGTCCAATTAAAGAGGCTTTCCTGAGTACTAGGAGCATACAAGAGAGTATAGCGACGGCGGCGACTACGCGGGGTGCAGGTAGCCCAGAGTTGTGGAAAATGGTTGCACAGGTCAAGAATATAAGCTACAATAGTAATAATCATATGTTATATTTCCATTTCTTCACAAGGGAGGCAGCGAAAAATTATGCAGGAGTAAAGGTCCCCTTTCACCGATTTGATCACGTGCTGCAAAATCTCCATCAAGAAAGGCGACCTACAGAGTTGACGGTATGGGATAAACAAGTGGATGAGAATGGAGACGGTTTCGGTCAACAAGGATTTTATTCGTGCATTTTGAAAAATGTCACTCGATCGGTCGATTTGCTGAAACTTACTGGATTTTTACGTACGATACTGGATATGGAATTTCAGCTGGACGATTTGGATAAAGGGGGTCCGTTTTCGGAAACATCCACATTGTGGGAGTTAATTGTGGAGGCGGATGCCTGCCCACCGGCATTGGAAGGTGTTAGAAGAATTTTATGGTGCAATATGATGATTGTTGTGGAACACCCTACAATGAAAGGGCGTAAACAGTGTTTACGGTGTGGAGAAGTAGGTCATCCAATGCGGAGATGTTCGACTCCATTGGATGACCTAATTAAAACTAATTGTATCCAAGTTACGCCGGCAGCACTCGCGAAATTAAAGCTGCCGGCACCAACATTCCGTAGTATGGAAGAGCTGAAGGAACAAGTGGAAAAGAATCGGGTAAGCCAAGAAAAAATGGAATCAGACGCCACAGAAGTACCGGGTCTAGATCCTACGGAGGCAGGTCGGGATAACGAGCAGCCTAAACAGAGTAACTGCGAGGAAGAAGGTCAGGAAACCGCACAAAACGATACGCGACAAGCTAGGGACAGCACTCGAGACACAAGTAACAACGAAGAGGACTCGTGGATTCTAGTCAAGAACAAGAACAAGAAAAAACAAGACGGAAGACTGAATGGGAGGACGAAAATATCGGCAGAAGAGACAGACAAGGATGAGAAGAAGATCAGGTCAGTTGCGGAGAGGAGCGAAGCGGATCAAGGAAAGAAAACCCCCAGAAAGAAGACGGGAAGGAGCAACAACAAAGCGGCAGAAGAAAATATACAGAGGAAAAACACTGTTTCTTTAGTCTCGGAGGGCAAGCTTAAGAAGTCAATACAAATGCTTATTGATGAAGTGCAACAATTGGAAGGGACTTTGGACTTTAGAGGGTTTGAAAGGAGGAAAAGATCAAGTTACGACACTATTACTTCAGCGACTGACATGATTGAAGCATTATCACTACGACCAGTACAGACGCCTGCAACTGGTAATTGCCAGGTGTATGCTGTCTGCCAGGCGTTGGCGTCATCAGTACTGAGTGGAAAATTATCTTACATTCTGGAACAATTAGCCGGGCACATAAAAGAAGGAAGCTTCGAACGAGCCATGATGGATTTCGATATCAAATTCCCACCGGGGATACGGAAGCAAACACTTCTTGGATTAGGACGGGGATACCCGAGAATTTCAGCAACAGAATCCAAGAAAGCATTTCAACAATATTTTAAGGAATTTGCTCAGAGTGGTTCCAAATTATCAGATGGAGTTCCCATAACTGCATGGGGGAGCAATGATACTTTAGCAAGTATCAGTACGCTCCTGCAGAAAGATATATATGTGATCAGCTCACAGGCGGAGGGACCACCAGGAGTATTGCTCTTCTCACCAGAGGTTCGGAAAGTCAAAGCACGAAGTTACGCTATGAGTGGGGAGTACCCAATAACTCCGGAGGCATTTATTGAAAAAGTGTTGGAACAATACAACCAAGCGGCAACAAAACAAGATTGTAAACTCCTGCCTATCGTGCTGCAGTTCAGAGATCAGCATTATTCAGCACTTTTATGGGGGCGGAGGGACGGTGCGTACATCGAAGACGAAATAATGGAAGTGGCCTCAAGTGACGACGATGATTTCGACGACGTGAAAATGGAGGCTTCCAAGGAACGGGTGGAAGAGACCAGTGGGGCGGAAAACCATCATAAGAACACGTATGGGTCAAACAACAGGCCGGACAAAGAGGGTATAGGGAGCACAAGTGATGAAACAGAACAGCATTCCCAATACAGTACCCTTTCACCTTGGGATCCTGATGGATGGGAGGGTGATATGGACGATATTCTTGAACGATTGGATGGCCCAACCATCCATCATGATCTCAAGTGTGAAATCAACCAAATTCTATCAACCAACGATGCACGGATGGGAGAATTGTTACGATTCCTGTCCGAAACAGTAACGAGGTTATCACTTCCGGAACAGGAGCAACTCCTAACAGCGGATTTAACGGATGGAAGGACAAGGGATAGCTATATGCAGCGGTACGGTATAGCAGAACCGATACTACATCAGTGGGTCAATAAGATCTGGTTAAACCTCAATAAATCTCCCCCGTTATTGATGGAACAAGTGGAGTCCGGTTCAGAATATATTCCAACGGATGCATCGACAAGTCAAGATGGGGTGGAAATAATTGATGCGACAGAAGATTACAGTAATAAACGGGTTTGCAGACGGGACCAACACGTTAGTGAACCAGAACACGAACCCGATCACGGCACACAAAGGGAATTAATTGACGACTTAGCGAAAAAAGAAGAAGAGCCGGATACAGGTATCACAACGGAAGCAGAGTGCGTATTAATGTGGGAAAGAGTACAGCCCATGTGGGAGAAGAATACCGGAATTAGTTTTCCGAAAGCGACCTCAACTAAGGCAATCTGGATGAGAGCAGCTCAACAAGAATCGAACAGGATTCTGCATTTACTCAAAGATGTGCCAGGGGCGTACCATATTTTGGAGAGCGTAGATCAGTCAGTTCTGGTAGAATTGACAAAATTATGGCGAGAACAGTGTTGGTCACAAATGGTGGCTATGGGAAAAGTGCATGGAATGAATGATATTCCGGCTAGGTGGTTCGAAGTGTGGGAAAGCAGGTACAACCAAGTGGCTACCCCGGCAGCTCGAGCTGCAATAATGATCAGTTCTCAGGAGTGGACACGATTACGGAGAGCAAAGTATGGGGGAAATCAGATGGTGAAACTGCTAGCACCAAAGCAGATGTTAAAGCTAGCCAGAAATTTACTATGTGCGCATCTATTTGCAGAGGGACTAGCAGCTTTGGTGAGCGAGGATTATCACCCAGTGGATTCGATTGTGACGATGATACAAAGACACTTTAAAACAAGCACCTCACTGCCCGGATATTTGGACAAAGTGCGTGCCGTAGAAAATGGGCAACAGAATGCGTGGAAGGACATCACCCATTTTATTACCTCGGCAGTTCCTCCAAGATTGACAACCATGAATGATACCCAGCAGGGTGCTCATTACTAAAGGCCCCGCAACGGGCGCTCTCCCAGATCATGGGTATTTCCATTTGAATCAATTGGAGACATTTGTTAAATTGAAGACAATGCAGGATCTGGAATACAGGTCGGATGTGAACGAAGAGATGGATCAAAAGCGAGTACCAACCCCCCACATAATTACGCAAAATGTCAGGGGTTTCAAGACGGAGTCCATACGAGACTGGATGGTGACATGGAGGACGGGAGGGAAGGACTCACAAGCGTATTTTACGTTGCTACAAGAGACACATGTAGCGACTCAACAAAAATTCGAATTTGTGGTGAAGATGTGGGCACAAATATGGGGCAAAGCAACGAACGAGTCGATGCATGAACTTTCGTATTGGAGCAGGTTTCCGCTTAAACAAGGGGGAGTGGGAATACTAATCAGACCAGATATTGCAGAGGAGGTACGGCCATGGATGAAACATAAATGGTCAAACCGTTTCATAGCGATCGAATGGAGGGGATCAGTAATTGCGAACGTTTATGGACCATCGGGTGATGTCAAGTTACAAGAGAGATTCTATGCGAACCTTGGGGAGGTCTTTTCACAACAATCATCAAATTTAATTATTGGAGGAGACTTCAATTGTGTCGACATGCCGGTGCTAGATCGAATGGGAGGAACAAGAACGATACGCCCTGAGAGTTTGAATTTACACCGATTTGTCCAGGACCGTCGGCTTAAAGATGCCCAAATGCTCATCGGATCGGCACTAGAGGATACTCACTTAGCGCCCATACACCATTTTACATATTGGAGAGGTGGTCAGGCAAGCAGGATAGACAGATTCTACGTTTCTGAAGATTGGGCACCGTGGGTTACCTGGGTAGATGTTTCACTTCCCCAGGTATACTCGGATCATAATCAAGTAACGCTATTTTTAAAAGACCCCGAACAAGTGCAGAGCAGGGGAAACCAGCGGGTAGTGATTTACCCCTTCAAAGGATCGCAAGACTTAATAGGGACTCCAGGGGTCGAATCGGCGCTGTCGAAGTATGTGAACCGAGTCAAAGCAGCGTCGGATTGGGATACGTGTATATCCAACATCCTGGATTATTTTTTTAAAACGAAGAGGCGATTAGTAAAACGGAGGAAGAGAAGAGTCCACCAATTGAAAAAACTAGTGTACGATAATGCCTCATCAAGGACGCAATTAATCACCGGAATATCAGACGCTATGCGACAGGAAAGAAGATTTCGATTGGGAAAACGGCTTCACCGGACACTGGAAGACGTGCGGTGGCTTTTCAAAAGGACAGCTGTTTGGGAACGTGATCAAGTAGTATCGGAAATTTCTGAAGGAACCGGGCAGTATTTTAGACGAGATGACTCCATCCCGGATAAATTTGCATTGACATGGCGGTCAATACTAGGCCGCAGTCATCGGGAAGTACCGGAAAACTCGCTAGAGGTTAACCTCTTGCAATTCATGAAAATTCCAGAAAGCAGGAAAGTCACGAAGCAGCAAAATATGGACTTGATGGAAGATATCCAAGAAGATGAACTCAATTGGGCAATCAGAAGTTTGGAACGAAGAAAAGCGGCTGGAATAGACGGAGTTGGAAACGATTTTTTCAAAGATTACGCGTCTTTAATGGTAGATCCATTATTGGTGGTATGTAATGATATCTTACGTGGAGCATTGCCACCAAAGTCTTTCATGAAAGCGCTGGTAATACCGCTACAAAAAAAAGGGGACTCAATCGACGCCCTGGACTACAGACCTATCTCACTTCTTACCACTGGATATAAGTTGTTTGCTAAAATATTAGCACGAAGATTGCAAAGGTTTCTGGGGAATTTAATTGGAGACACTCAACAAGGGTTTGTGGCCGGTAGGAAAATGGACAAAGCGATTATCATGATGAAAGCGACCCTGAAGAAATATGAACATTCGCAAAAACAAGATTTAAACGATAGCGCGGGTGTATTATTTTTGGATTTTAGCAAGGCTTACGATACTGTGGACAGGCAATATTTAATGACGGTTCTATCGGTTTTTGGATTTTCGCAGCAATTTATCGCATTAATGGAGAGATTACACAATGAGACGACAGCAGAGTTCTATGTCAATAAGGCTTTTTCGCGCCCAATCAAGGTGAGATCAGGTATCCGCCAAGGCTGCCCACTAGCACCACTACTGTTCATCTTGGCAGTGGAGCCGTTGGGTCTGGCGATCGCACAAGACATAAATCTACAAGGAGTGCGCCCATTTAAAAGTGAGAAAGCGAAAGAACATAGATTTTCGGCCTTTGTGGACGATTCCACGATTTTTGTACGAAAGGCGTCACAAGTTGAACAGGCGTTACGAGTAGTGAAACGATTTGGTGACTTGGCCGGGCTCAAAATTCAGCCACAAAAAAGTCACTTTTTTTTCTTACAAGCAAACCGAGTCCCAAAATCATGGTACAAAATACCGGTATTACAAACCGGAGAATCAGTAAGGTACCTGGGATACCAATTCGGTTGGACAGATCTAAGAGAGAAGAACTGGGCTCTGAGAATACGGAACATACAGAGGCGCCTGGTTACAGCAGCAAAGTGCGGCACAGCAGTAGCAGAACGAGTACAACTTTTCAATGCGATCGCGCTACCCGCTATACTCTTTACGGCGAAGGCGTTTGAACCAACGGAGGCGGGACTCAAGCGATTGCTACAACTTCAGAAAAATTTCATATGGGGTAATTCGACAAGCACGGAATCATGCCGTCATAAAGTCACGCCACATCTGTTGTTCACACCGAAGGGAGCTGGAGGGATCGGCCTTATCTCTATACCAGTGGCAATACGAGTACAAAGATTGAAAATTGCTACCCAGTGGCTGATAGCGGCTCCAGATTGTTACCAGAGAGCCTGGATAGAGTTACTGGAACCAGCCCACAGAAGTCACAGCAATGTACGTTTCACACCGCTTAGAGGTTTTTCACTCTGTAAAGCAGTTGGGGGAGCAACATCGAAGCGAGGAGTTAACGTGACAAGGCAAATCTGTGAACAGCTAGGACCAAATACGGAGCAGATAACGGCTCTGAACGCTTACACACTACACCACCTGCCAAGACTGCGAGCAATACAAGAGGAGCAATTGCAGCGGAAGGCTCATACACTTCTGCAAGGTGAAAGGTTCACTATTGAGATTGACTTACAATCAGTCCACTTTCATGGACTGTTACCGCCTCATATGGTGCCGTTTTGGG
>MIQA02000790.1:0-25826 GCA_001887855.2 Sclerospora graminicola | reverse complement strand
CGACAGATCGAGTCAAAACAGGGTTGTTTGGTATTCTTCGAAGCTAATCCGTATCCAGAGCAACTCGCGATGGCATCAACCTATTCTACATCATATCTACATGTACCAGTAGAAGATAGCTCTATAACTTTATAAGTTCTTCGGAATGTGATGCCGTGAGGACTCCATTGAGCCATATGACAAAATCATTGATGATATCAACAACGACAACTATTTGGTTTCTTTCAATGTGATTTGTAGCACCTGAGCACTTGAAAGACTACCTCGAACAGACCTACGTAACAAAGGTCAATTTGAGCGGCATATAGGTCAAAAATGGGTTGCTTCGTAGTCAATCCGTGTTTAATGAGATTACCGACGGCACTGGCCAACAATTCCTTACAGTATAGGTCCACGGACAGACGCAACGGAAACGATTTAGTTAGAACAGGTATAATATATTATTAACGGAGACATACGTGACTATAATTTCTACGCGTATGTCTTGTTTAGAAGCTCACAATGTTACCATCACCATATCTCTTGACTGCAAAAACCGTGCGACCGTAACTCTTGACGAATAGCTTCTTTTCATTGAGCATCATAAGGAGATGACATTGTCTCGGAATATGTTCGAGGGATCTCCATAGCAATTTCATTGCATCCATTTGTCGAAAACGTTTAGGATCCGGCTCTGTTCAGCCCGTCTCATTGGAAGTAACTACCGGTATACTGGTGTTTGTTCCTGTATTTAAACGCGCTTCCTGCACCGATCGGATTAAGATTTTACTGTGAATTGGCTCTTCTCAAACTCATTCCCGTAATGAGACGGATCTTTGGATGAAGCTGATGGTTAGTACGACGTAGACTGAAATTAGAACTCCAGAGATTAGGCTTTCTTTTCCGTTTCTGATGAGACGAGTCTTTTGGTTTAAGCTTTGGTTATTAAATGCTTGAGAATCTACCTATTACAAATGCTTGTGCACAGACCCAAAACGGAAAAGTAGCATCAAATGCTTCATTATACATGTTCGATCTGTCAGTGCGAGCTAATTAGCGTAGATTGCAAAATTGCCTTTCTAAACATTTTTCTTTTTATCACACTACAGGAATTGGCTGCACGGCTTAAATTTTAGTAGCCAAATTAACAAAGTAACGTTACAACTAAATGCACTTTTCACACGCGTATTGACTCACGGTCGCGACCCTTGTTGCATGGGTTAATCGATACTTTGAGCTTGAAAACGTCCAGTCCCAGTTTAGGAGGACTTGAGATTGGGCTATAGTAACAAAGTATTTATTCGTGGTAAAACCGCGGGTTAGTGACATAGATGCCAATTGCAAACGAGCCTGCGCACAATAACATTGTGAAATTGAAGTCATGCCAGTCAAGCTCAGCCACTTTCCGGTGTCAAACTGCAATCTGCGAAACCTCTCTCAAGACATGTGCTCGTTTCACGCCATGTCCGACTTGGCGAAGACTGACGGCTGTTATGAAGATTTACAGTGTGCTCTTGCCTTAGTCAGCACCAAAAAGCAAGTTAACAACAATTTGCCCGAAAAAAGGGCCATGTGCGTTATGAAAAAGTGGTTGCAAGACCGGCTGTATCAGCGTAAACATCGCGCCCAACGTGAAAGTTAGATCCGGATACTTGAGCATGACGTGCAAGCTCTGCAGTCCGAAATCCAACGTCTGTATCGATTTCTACATGATAGAAAAGTAACGGCTGCCGAAGAGATCCAACGCCGACAGCAACTGCAGTATCACGCGAAGTTCCTTGTCACGCAGTTCTTCAGCGTGTACCAGAATGGCTATGTATTGTCCTTGGCTGGGCTGCAAGAAAGCTTTTTGCGCTCTATCCTGGCGACTGACGTCGTCGGTGTCGACCTATGTGGGGTTGACGACTTTGTGCAACAGAAGCGTCTCTACGGTCAACACTTTGAATTGTGGATCCTTGAGCCTCAAGACTGGAAGACGCAGACTTTTGACGACCAGTCCGTCATGTTGAAGGTCGAGGTCATGCTGTACATCCGTTTCAACCGCCAAACCATCGATGTGTTGTTTCCCAGTCTAAAAAAGGGACAAGTGCATCCCGATCTTGTACTACCTCTCGTAACAGGCACCACATCTGTCGCCGACTGGGGTCGCGACCGTGAGTCTATACGCTTCTAAACGTGTTCGTTGCAGAAATTGGCCCTTCCCAAACATTCAATACTAACAGCTAACTTATGTTATTTTCTCAAGCTTTTAATAACCATAAGCTTAAATCTTACTTCTGTAGTATCCAAAAGACTCGTCTCATCAGAAAATGGATTTGGATTTCCTGGAGTTCTATGTGCTGTTACATCGTACTAAACCATCAGCTTCAACCAAAAAAAAAGATCCGTCTCATTAGGAGAATGAATTTGAGAAGAGACGAGACGCGTTTGTATTCTCCCATGAGACGGGCTAAAGAAAGCAGCACACGTAGATACAGTAAATAGTTTATACATTACTATAGAATGAATGCAATATGAAGTCGCTGTTACATGTATTAGCCTGTATACGATGACGTCGTATATCGAAACGGGTTCATGACAACAATATCCGGTATGCACGCACCGTGCTATGCGAACAAAAATACCAATCGCTAGATAAAGATATTGCCGGGAACGAAAGTACGCATCTTGAACATCAACAGTAAATAACGACCAAAGTGTGCGCAGTTGTGCACTGCACTGCAGACCACAAGAAATAGTCAGAGAGTCAGAGGCAACCAGCGTCCTGATCGCAGAACTGGTGTCAAGGTTCGAGTTGATGCGCATCTACTTCTACGCAATTAATGCGGCGATACAGAGAAATAGAACAAGTCGTAATATTCGAAGAGATCTACGTAACAAAGGTCAATCTATAGGTCAAAACCGGGTTGCTTCAATGCCAATTCTTCAATCCGTGTTTAGTGAGAGTACGACAATACCCGACGGCGCTGGCAAAAAAAATCTTACAGTATGGGTCCAGACGCAACAGAAACGATTTACTTAGGCCAGATATTATTTGAAGCAGAGAATACATACCTTTAATTACTACCTTTATCACGGCGAAGGGAGAAATTAAATGTATGTATTCTCTGTTCATGTAGATCTGTCGATAACGATAAAATACTTCAAAATAGCACAGAACCCGGCGTCTAACGACAAACGCGCATATTCATTAACCTTTTTACACTTTGACTCTAGCTTGTTTTAACGAACTAATACGCACACGCTGAGCTCGATACTTCCACATTCCACAAATATTCTCACAAATACTTCTACAGATACTTCTACACATTATTTCACGATCGTTCTGATCTACTCGACTGTAATGGTGCCGCTGCTTAGAGTGATGTGACTGCCTTTCGTAAGCTGCATTACGTTTTGGAGTGATCCGAGGACTCGCCGCAAAGTCTCCAATAGCTCTAGACTCACTATGAGCTTAGTCACATAGCCTGTTTTATCCACCACAAACGTGTAGGCACCGGCGACAGAGGTGGTGCCTGTTACGAGAGGTAGTACAAGATCTGGATGCACATGTCCTGCCTTGAGACTGGGAAACAACATATCGATGGTTTGGCGGCTAAAACGGATGTACAGCATGACCTCGACCTTCACCATGACGGACTGGTCGTCAAAAGTCTGCGTCTTCCAGTCTTGAGGCTCAAGGATACACAATTCAAAGTGTTGACCGTAGAGACGCCACTGTTGCACAAAGTCGTCAACCCCACATAGGTCGACACCGACGACGTCAGTTGCCAGGATAGAGCGCAAAAAGTTTTCTTGCAGTCCAGCCAAGGACAATAGATAGCCATTCTGGTACACGTTGAAGAACTGCGTGTGATACTGCAGTTGCTGTCGGCGTTGGATCTCTTTGGCAGCCGTTACTTTTCTATCATGAAGATATCGATACAGACGTTGGATTTCGGACTGCAGAGCTTGCACGTCATGGTCAAGTATCCGGATCTGACTTTCACGTTGGGCGCGATGTTTGCGCTGATACAGCCGGTCTTGCAACCGCTTCTTCATAACGCGCATTGCCCTTTGTCCGGATAAATTGTTGGTGACTTGCTTTGTGGTGCTGACTAAGGCAAGAGCACACTGTAAATCTTTATAACAGCCGTCAGCCAAGTCGGATATGGCATGAAATGCAAACATTTCTTCAGGGTTTTCGAGAACGACGACCTTCACCGTAATGTTAGCTGTGCTTGACTAGCACGACTTCAAATTCACGATGTCATTGTACGTAGGCTCGATTGCAATTGGCATCTATGGTACTGACCTGCTATTACGGGTTATACCACGAATTTAATTGTACTATAGCTATAAAACGCATTATTAGTAGTGCCATTACATTAGCTCGAGGTCAAGTCGTCCGTGGTTCTATTTTAGACTAGGACTGCCATACTGGGGTCGCGACCGTGAGTCTATACGCTTCTAATCGTGTTTCGTTGCAGAAATTGGCCCTTCCCAAACATTCAATACTAACAGCTAACTTAAAGTTACTGTTATTTTCTCAAGCTTTTAATAACCATAAGCTTAAATCTTACTACTGTAGTATCCAAAAGACTCGTCTCATCGATTTTGACCTGGAGTTCTATGTGCTGTTACATTGTACTAAACATTCAGCTTCAACCAAAGATCCGTCTCATTAGGAGAATGAATTTGAGAAGAGACGAGACGCGTTTGTATTCTCCCATGAGACGGGCTAAAGAAAGCAGCACACGTAGATACAGTAAATAATTTATACATTACTATAGAATGAATGCAATATGAAGTCGCTGTTACATGTATTAGCCTGTATACGATGACGTCGTATATCGAAACGGGTGCATGGCAACAATATCCGGTATGCACGCACCGTGCTATGCGAACAAAAATGCCAATCGCTAGATAAAGATATTGCCGGGAGCGAAAGTACGCATCTTGAACATCAACAGTAAATAACGACCAAAGTGTGCGCAGTTGTCCACTGCAGTGCAGACCAGAAGTAAATAGTCAGAGGGTCAGAGGCAACCAGCGTTCTTTCGACTGATCGCAGAACTGGTGTCAAGGATCGAGTTGATGCGCATCTACTTCGACGCAATTAATGCGGCGATACATAGCAAATAGAACAAGTCGTAATCTTCGATGAGATTTCCGTAACAAAGGTCAATCTGAGCGGCAGATAGGTCAAAACCGCGTTGCTTCAATCCCAATTCGTCAATCCGTGTTTAGTAAGAGTACGACAATACCCCACGGCGCTGGCAAAAAAAAAACTTTACAGTATGGGTCCAGACGCAACAGAAACGATTTACTTAGGACAGATATTATTTGAAACAGAGAATACATACATTTAATTCATACCTTCATCCCGGTGAAGGGAGAAATGTATTCTCTGATCTGTCGATTTCGACTACAAAATAACTCAGAACCCGTCATCTCATCAGTTGTTACGACAAACGCACATATTCATAAACTTTTTTACGCTTTGACTCTAGCTTGTTTTAACGAAGTAAAACGCACGCGTTGAGCTCGATACTTCCACATTCCACAGATATTTTCACAAATACTTCTACAGATACTTCTACACATTCTTTCACGACCGTTCTGATCTACTCGACTGTAATGGTGCCGCTGCTGAGAGTGATGCGATTGCCTTTCGTGAGCTGCATTACGTTTTGGAGTGATCCGAGGACTCGCCGCAAAGTCTCCAATAGCTCTAGACTCACTATGAGCTTAGTCACGTAGCCTGTTTTATCCACCACAAACGTGTAGGCACCGGCGACAGATGTGGTGCCTGTTACGAGAGGTAGTACAAGATCGGGATGCACATGTCCTGCCTTGAGACTGGGAAACAACAGATCGATGGTTTGGCGGCTAAAACGGATGTACAGCATGACCTCGACCTTCACCATGACGGACTGGTCGTCAAAAGTCTGCGTCTTCCAGTCTTGAGGCTCAAGGATACACAATTCAAAGTGTTGACCGTAGAGACGCCACTGCTGTACAAAATCGTCAACCCCGCATAGGTCGACACCGACGACGTCAGTTGCCAGGATAGAGCGCAAAAAGCTTTCTTGCAGCCCAGCCAAGGACAATACATAGCCATTCTGGTACACGCTGAAGAACTGCGTGACAAGGAACTTCGCGTGATACTGCAGTTGCTGTCGGCGTTGGATCTCTTCGGCAGCCGTTACTTTTCTATCATGTAGAAATCGATACAGACGTTGGATTTCGGACTGCAGAGCTTGCACGTCATGCTCAAGTATCCGGATCTAACTTTCACGTTGGGCGCGATGTTTACGCTGATACAGCCGGTCTTGCAACCACTTTTTCATAACGCACATGGCCCTTTTTTCGGGCAAATTGTTGTTAACTTGCTTTTTGGTGCTGACTAAGGCAAGAGCACACTGTAAATCTTCATAACAGCCGTCAGTCTTCGCCAAGTCGGACATGGCGTGAAACGAGCACATGTCTTGAGAGAGGTTTCGCAGATTGCAGTTTGACACCGGAAAGTGGCTGAGCTTGACTGGCATGACTTCAATTTCACAATGTTATTGTGCGCAGGCTCGTTTGCAATTGGCATCTATGTCACTAACCCGCGGTTTTACCACGAATAAATACTTTGTTACTATAGCCCAATCTCAAGTCCTCCTAAACTGGGACTGGACGTTTTCAAGCTCAAAGTATCGATTAACCCATGCAACAAGGGTCGCGACCGTGAGTCAATACGCGTGTGAAAAGTGCATTTAGTTGTAACGTTACTTTGTTAATTTGGCTACTAAAATTTAAGCCGTGCAGCCAATTCCTGTAGTGTGATAAAAAGAAAAATGTTTAGAAAGGCAATTTTGCAATCTACGCTAATTAGCTCGCACTGACAGATCGAACATGTATAATGAAGCATTTGATGCTACTTTTCCGTTTTGGGTCTGTGCACAAGCATTTGTAATAGGTAGATTCTCAAGCATTTAATAACCAAAGCTTAAACCAAAAGACTCGTCTCATCAGAAACGGAAAAGAAAGCCTAATCTCTGGAGTTCTAATTTCAGTCTACGTCGTACTAACCATCAGCTTCATCCAAAGATCCGTCTCATTACGGGAATGAGTTTGAGAAGAGCCAATTCACAGTAAAATCTTAATCCGATCGGTGCAGGAAGCGCGTTTAAATACAGGAACAAACACCAGTATACCGGTAGTTACTTCCAATGAGACGGGCTGAACAGAGCCGGATCCTAAACGTTTTCGACAAATGGATGCAATGAAATTGCTATGGAGATCCCTCGAACATATTCCGAGACAATGTCATCTCCTTATGATGCTCAATGAAAAGAAGCTATTCGTCAAGAGTTACGGTCGCACGGTTTTTGCAGTCAAGAGATATGGTGATGGTAACATTGTGAGCTTCTAAACAAGACATACGCGTAGAAATTATAGTCACGTATGTCTCCGTTAATAATATATTATACCTGTTCTAACTAAATCGTTTCCGTTGCGTCTGTCCGTGGACCTATACTGTAAGGAATTGTTGGCCAGTGCCGTCGGTAATCTCATTAAACACGGATTGACTACGAAGCAACCCATTTTTGACCTATATGCCGCTCAAATTGACCTTTGTTACGTAGGTCTGTTCGAGGTAGTCTTTCAAGTGCTCAGGTGCTACAAATCACATTGAAAGAAACCAAATAGTTGTCGTTGTTGATATCATCAATGATTTTGTCATATGGCTCAATGGAGTCCTCACGGCATCACATTCCGAAGAACTTATAAAGTTATAGAGCTATCTTCTACTGGTACATGTAGATATGATGTAGAATAGGTTGATGCCATCGCGAGTTGCTCTGGATACGGATTAGCTTCGAAGAATACCAAACAACCCTGTTTTGACTCGATCTGTCGTTTCTCTCGTAGGTTTGTTCGAGATTTAATTTGTATTTGCTCCGTGATGTTACGTTGAAGAGGTAGCTTCACGTCCTGCGGAAAAGTGGCGACGTCTAGCTGATGGCTTTTGTGTAGTATAGTGCACAAATTGCGTCAAAGCAGAGGACTGTATTATCGAGTTTTCGATGTTTGTTAAGCATGTGCTGTACACGACCCAAGTGCTGCTACAAATTAGGATGAGACATTTAAATACGGTACGTCGATTTTTAAGTTTATGTTTTTGAAATTAAAAGTCAAAGCGGCGACAAGATTAACTTCCAGCTGTTACCAAGACGGGAAAGATCTTAAACCAACTTTCCAATTGCTTCTGCCAAGTGTTTTGACTAAATCTTTTTCTAAACTTTTCAACTATATGATAACCCACCACGCTTACCTAAACTAAATGCACCCTTCAATCTTCAGCAGCTTTTTAGCTTTCTCTAACCATAAGCCAACTAGCCCATCTCATCAGAAATACAGAAGGACCGAATCTGTTTTGCTTCAAAAATTATTACAACTTGAACTGAAGTATTAATATTTACAGAAAAAATGAATTGTTTTGAAAATCGAGAATAAGATACAAGAGAGTGGTAGGATAGACTCACGTTCTATAAGCCATAAAAGCTTGTTGCGTTCCGTTGTACTAATCGACCTTTAGACAAGTCCAGACTCAACACAAATCAATCGCACGTCAGCTAGGTGAGATGGGGGTTAAAACTACAATCAAATTTGAGTGAAGCCAACCGCATTCGAACCTGCATGGCATTGTGAAATTGAAGTCATGCCAGTCAAGCTCAGCCACGTTCCAGTGTCAAATTACAGTTTGCGAAACCTCTCTCAAGACATGTGCTCGTTTCACGCCATGTCCGACTTGGCGAAGACTGACGGCTGTTATAAAGATTTACAGTGTGCTCTTGCCTTCGTCAGCACCAAAAAGCAAGTCACCAACAATTTGCCAGAAAAAAGGGTCATGCGCGTTGTGAAAAAGCGGTTGCAAGACCGGCTGTATCAGCGTAAACATCGCGCCCAACGTGAAAGTCAGATTCGGATACTTGAGCATGACGTGCAAGCTCTGCAGTCCGAAATCCAACGTTTGTATCGAATTCTACATGATAGAAAAGTAACGGCTGCCAAAGAGATCCAACGTCGACAGCAACTGCAGTATCACGCGCAGTTCCTTGTCACGCAGTTCTTCAGCGTGTACCAGAATGGCTATGTATTGTCCTTGGCTGGGCTGCAAGAAAGCTTTTTGCGCTCTATCCTGGCAACTGACGTCGTCGGTATCGACCTATGTGGGGTTGACGACTTTGTGCAACAGTGGCGTCTCTACGGTCAACACTTTCAATTGTGTATCCTTGAGCCTCAAGACTGGAAGACGCAGACTTTTGAAGACCAGTCCGTCATGGTGAAGGTCGAGGTCATGCTGTACATCCGTTTTAGCCGCCAAACCATCGATATGTTGTTTCCCAGTCTCAAGGCAGGACATGTGCATCCAGATCTTGTACTACCTCTCGTAACAGGCACCACCTCTGTCGCCGGTGCCTACACGTTTGTGGTGGATAAAACAGGCTATGTGACTAAGCTCATAGTGAGTCTAGAGCTATTGGAGACTTTGCGGCGAGTCCTCGGATCACTCCAAAACGTAATGCAGCTTACGAAAGGCAGTCACATCACTCTAAGCAGCGGCACCATTACAGTCGAGTAGATCAGAACGATCGTGAAATAATGTGTAGAAGTATCTGTAGAAGTATTTGTGAGAATATTTGTGGAATGTGGAAGTATCGAGCTCAGCGTGTGCGTATTAGTTCGTTAAAACAAGCTAGAGTCAAAGTGTAAAAAGGTTAATGAATATGCGCGTTTGTCGTTAGACGCCGGGTTCTGTGCTATTTTGAAGTATTTTATCGTTATCGACAGATCTACATGAACAGAGAATACATACATTTAATTTCTCCCTTCGCCGTGATAAAGGTAGTAATTAAAGGTATGTATTCTCTGCTTCAAATAATATCTGGCCTAAGTAAATCGTTTCTGTTGCGTCTGGACCCATACTGTAAGATTTTTTTTGCCAGCGCCGTCGGGTATTGTCGTACTCTCACTAAACACGGATTGAAGAATTGGCATTGAAGCAACCCGGTTTTGACCTATAGATTGACCTTTGTTACGTAGATCTCTTCGAATATTACGACTTGTTCTATTTCTCTGTATCGCCGCATTAATTGCGTAGAAGTAGATGCGCATCAACTCGAACCTTGACACCAGTTCTGCGATCAGGACGCTGGTTGCCTCTGACTCTCTGACTATTTCTTGTGGTCTGCAGTGCAGTGCACAACTGCGCACACTTTGGTCGTTATTTACTGTTGATGTTCAAGATGCGTACTTTCGTTCCCGGCAATATCTTTATCTAGCGATTGGTATTTTTGTTCGCATAGCACGGTGCGTGCATACCGGATATTGTTGTCATGAACCCGTTTCGATATACGACGTCATCGTATCCAGGCTAATACATGTAACAGCGACTTCATATTGCATTCATTCTATAGTAATGTATAAACTATTTACTGTATCTACGTGTGCTGCTTTCTTTAGCCCGTCTCATGGGAGAATACAAACGCGTCTCGTCTCTTCTCAAATTCATTCTCCTAATGAGACGGATCTTTTTTTTTTGGTTGAAGCTGATGGTTTAGTACGATGTAACAGCACATAGAACTCCAGGAAATCAAAATCCATTTTCTGATGAGACGAGTCTTTTGGATACTACAGTAGTAAGATTTAAGCTTATGGTTATTAAAAGCTTGAGAAAATAACAGTAACTTTAAGTTAGCTGTTAGTATTGAATGTTTGGGAAGGGCCAATTTCTGCAACGAAACACGTTTAGAAGCATATAGACTCACGGTCGCGACCCCAGCATGGCTCTAAAATAGAAACACAGACGACTTGACCTCGAGCTAATCTCATGGTACTACTAATAATGCGTTTTATAGCTATCGTACAATTAAATTCGTGGTATAACCCGTAATAGCAGGTCAGTAACATAGATGCCAATTGCAATCGAGCCTGCGCACAATGACATCGTGAATTTGAAGTCGTGCTAGTCAAGCTCAGCTAACATTACGGTGAAGGTCGTCGTTCTCGAAAACCCTGAAGAAATGTTTGCATTTCAAGCCATGTCCGACTGGGCTGACGGCTGTTGTGAAGATTTACATTGTGACCTTGCCTTAGTCAGCACCACAAAGCAAGTCACCAACAATTTATCCGGCAAAGGGCAATGCGCGTTATGAAGAAGCGGTTGCAGACCGGCTGTATCAGCGCAAACATCGCGCCCAACGTGAAAGTCAGATCCGGATACTTGACCATGACGTGCAAGCTCTGCAGTCCGAAATCCAACAACTGTATCGATATCTACATGATAGAAAAGTAACGGCTGCCAAAGAGATCCAACGCCGACAGCAACTGCAGTATCACGCGAAGTTCCTTGTCATGCAGTTCTTCAACGTGTACCAAAATGGCTATGTATTGTCCTTGGCTGGGCTGCAAGAAAGCTTTTTGCGCTCTATCCTGGCGACTGACGTCGTCGGTGTCGACCTATGCGGGGTTGACGACTTTGTGCAACAGTGGCGTCTCTACAGTCAACACTTTGGATTGTGTATCCTTGAGCCTCAAGACTGGAAGACGCAAACTTTTGAAGACCAGTCCGTCATGGTGAAGGTCGAGGTCATGCTGTACATCCGTTTTAGCCACCAAACCATCGATCTGTTGTTCCCAGTCTCAAGGCAGGACAAGTGCATCCCGATCTTGTACTACCTCTCGTAACAGGCACCACATCTGTCGCCGGTGCCTACACGTTTGTGGTGGATAAAACAGGCTATGTGACGAAGCTCATAGTGACTCTAGAGCTATTGGAGACTTTGCGGCGAGTCCTCGGGTCGCTCCATAACGTAATGCAGTACACAAAAGGAGTTGTATCAACAGTCGAGTAGATCATGTGGCTTGATGTGTGAAAATATCGGTGTAAGTATCGAGCTAGGCCCAACACGTGCGTTTTAGTCGTCCACTAATCTAGTGTGTAAAAAGCGTAATCAGTATATATGTTCGTAGTGATCGCTAAGGAAACAAGACGGTTTCAGTGTTCTTGATAACCCTTGTCTGGAATGCTACAGTACGAAAAAAGAATTGGCTATCATAATGGAAGAAGTGGGTCATCAAGCAAAAGCTATCTTATGCTTAGCCAAATCGCTCGTACAAAAAATGAACAGTACTATTTGTCATAATGTGACACACACTACCGTAAAAGTCGGATCCAGTGGGACACTTTTTCCGTCGTCTTCAAGTAAAAAAAAAGGTTATTGGGGTACCCGTGACTTCCGACCTGTACCTTAGTTGTATTTGTACTGGTACACTCAAAAAATCACGCGCCATGGTAAAACGCGCGAAAAACCAAAACTCAAGAAAACTACAGGTAAGGGCTTAGAGCATGCGATTGCTTATACCCGATAACGTATTGGTAGGGAGCACATGCTGTAGGGACAGAGTCACCAACTGTCGTAGCACGCAAGTTCTCTGTTAGCCGCTCAACTGTTTATAGGTGGAAGGCGAACAAGAGTAAACTTGAAGCTGCTGAATCAAAAAGGTTTTACCAGGATAATAGCCTACATCAGAAAGCAAAGATTGTCTTTCCCGAATTAGAGTCAAATCAAGTGTTCCTTTTCCGAGCATGCTTAGCTACATATTGTTCTGACAGTTGTTATTTGTATACTAAGACTACTTAACTGGATAAAGGAAATGCGGCGTGGCGCTTGTCGATGTGTCACATGCAAATGCATTGTTCTGATGACGGCCAAGTTCGAACCAGCGTTTGCTGCCAGTCGGAGCTACTTGACACTCACATCGTGGGTCCGTAGATCTCTAGCGCGCAACAATCTTGTTGTGCGGCGGATTACGCACCGGGGTACAAAGCGACGGGTTGAACTTCAGGTACGAAACTCTATATACTCATCTTGTAATAATTACCTACCGTATTTTGGCCTCTGATATACATAATTTTTGTTAAACTGTATAGGCTGTAGCTGATGAGTTTGCGTTGGCCATCAACGCCGCAATCGAGGGTGGCGGTATTCTAGCCGTCATACCTACTTCTGCGGACAAGCGTTCTGCGGTATTCAACATGGACCAGACCGGCGTCTATATTGACAGCCCTGGTCGTCTAACGGTTGATTACCGCGGAGCGCGTAACGTCGATGCAGTCCAAGGCGGTCCAGTAAGTTTCGCTCGGTGTAGCGTCTTTCTATGCGCTTCTGCTGTTGGCCATAAGCATTCGCCGTTTGTAGTGTTTGAAGGTACACCTGGCGCGAAGATAGATGATGAGCTAACTGAACCGGGCTTTGGACAACCGAATGTGGTTCGTTCATGCAGTGCAACAAAATGGACAGTGCGACTATTCTACTCTGCAACCATGGATTCACGAGGTGAGAGTTAATTTCTACTGTCTATTTTATTGATGTTAATATTTTTAGATATGGATGCCCTCTGTGACAGGATGCCGAGTTCTACTTTTAGATAGTCTAAACGTTCACAAAATATCCGCCGTTGCTTGGAAGAGGAGCTCGCAACGCAAGTTGAGTATATTCCACCAGGGATAACAGGACTAGCGAACCTATGAACGTCAGCGTGATGAAAGCATTCAAGGCGACATCCAGTGCGAAACTGCATTGCATTCAATTTATTTAGATTTATTTATATATACAACGACGATTACCCAAGAAGGAATGTATTACGTACCATGCCCGAAATCGTTTCCATGGTTCGGCAATGGAGCGACGCCGTATGCTATCCATCATGGTCGGCCATGCATAAGAGATGGTGATACCGACGACGATTGTTAACGACTTCCGCCGAGCACATTTGCTTCCTATAGGAACCGCTAACGTTGGGCAGCAAATTTGGCGTTTTTGCCAGCAACGACCCAGCTCTCAGCGTGGATATTGATATGCAATCGACAACTACCACTCAGGAGCCGGGGCTTGCCTTAGTACTAGACGGAAATAATACCGATGGGATTGGTGTCTCCTCAGATGAATCTAGGGAAGACGGCGACGTCATTGCTTGGCATCTTGGCGGTATTATAGTTGGAGAATAAATTGGCATGGGTATGCAAGAAAGTTGAATGCTCGGGTAATAGTATCCATACGGTGGCGCTACGGGCATGTACAGATATGGTGGATGCACTCCATTGCTGAGAACGGGCGGTACATGCACTGGCTGTTCATTCAAGGAATAATTTCATTCTCCACCATTCGGACCAACGCTGTCAACCTTTACACCGTTTGCTGCTTGCGTCTTCACTTGTGCACCTTTACCATCCAACGTTTGAGCAGCTAAAGCAGCTTCTAGTTTTGCGATTCGTCGCCTTTGACGTCGCAGTTACTTCTCTCTCGCTCTTGCCTCTTCACAGTTTGGTAAGTTGTTTGAGTGCAATGCCAGTTGTAGCACAAAAGTTGAAAACCACATTCACAGCAATGCTTACTGGCGTTTGACTGCAGATCGAGTAATATTCGGTAATAAACTCGATAGATTTGGAAGGAGTGGGATAAAGCACAACAACAGAGATCAAAAGAAAATTGCGATGAGATTATGGCAAGACATAAGCGTTCGCGCTTGAATTCTCGGTCACGGTTGACCTTTTTCACTCGTCGGCCAATATCCCTGTCGGAATATCATCATGATGACACCGAGTCGCGAAATTCCTACTCGCGACCCCATGTGAAGAAACGACGATCACATGTGTCCTCACATCTAACAAAACGTAAGCTCCAAAGCATATCCTCTTCACGCTCTGATTCCTCCCGTATCATCAATTACAGTTGCTCACGCTCACCCTCTCATTTCCGTGGCTGGAAGCTGCGAAAGGAAGTCGGCGCCGAAAGAATCACCGAGCAACAAATATGGTCATGTGCAATGACTTCTTCGGACTAAACAATTGTGGGTGTTGATCCTGGCACCCGTTTATAGCACTGTGGCGAGCATTCACCAGTTGCTTTAAGACTTAGAGAAGCGTTCGCACCGTCACAAGCACCTCGGCTTCCAGTAGCCACCGAATCATTAATGATTGAAACTCCTGTTGGAGACAACGGGGGTGTTTCTCTTCCGTAACACAAGACAACGAAACCGACGACTTGATGAGTCCGCTGGAGATTTGAACGCCAGGATACCGCTTTCTCACTACGTTTCGTGTGATCACTTCACCTCGGATGATGAGGAAGACGCGATACAGCACAAATGCCAGCACAACGGAGCCCATCAATAGCGTGTAGAAAATTGTGTGCAGAACCACTCTGAGTTTGTCACCCTCAGGTCATCGTGAGCCCCGGTAGAGATATCAATGTGCTTTACGCTAGGGTGAGTGGCTACAGACTTTGCCGCTTGCACGTGTACTCACTATAGCCCTGCTCCAAGCAGGTGGATGGTCTCTAGACGACCATTCGGCGATACGAGATATGCTCTCCACCGATAAAACAGCAATTTCAGCCGAATTTCTGCTTAAACATACAGCGTCATCACAAATGTACTCAACCTGTAATCGCAACACAAGCGCGTCTTTCTTGGCATTCGCGCTGCTTCGTGAGTGCCTCAATCTCTAGACTCATCATCTGGTGCAGCGCAAAAGTATCTATAATTCCCATACCAATAGCCCCACGATCGCTGTTAGACCACTGGCTGTTGGCAGCCTCAACAACAGCCAAAAGAGTAGGGAGTGATGATGAAACGCGCGTGAACGACAACCGGTGACTTCTGAAGTCGGTAGAATACAACTAGTCTTAGGATCTGAAAGAAACGTAAGACCATTATCATAAATATTGATGCTGGTGCTTGGCGATGATGTGGTGGCAGGAGCGGAAGCTGTGGACATAACAATGCTTACTGGCGTTTGACTGCAGACGGTAATAACCCTCGGCAGATTTTGGCGTGTGGGTGGGGTGTCCGCCTTACAGATCGTCGTTTCCCATTCGATCCGTATGTCCCACTGGATCCGACTTTTACGGTATCTTAGCCATATAACTGGTACAGCAAAGAGTGGGCCATACTAATTTCGCACTCAAAATTTAATCCTGTTATTAATATTTTATCAGCAATAGAGGTGGTCCGGGTCTGGGGTGTAGGGATTTAGGTTTGAGGTGTAGGGCTTAGGGTCTACGTGATGTCAGCTGATAGTGAAATAATTGACTTGTTTTGACAAATCACCATTCCTGTTTGGTATGGGCGTTTTTTTAAACTCAAGGGCAGGATCGGCAAATTTGAACGGAATCGACAATAACACGCTTCAATTACAATTTTCTAATAAGATAGAGGAGCAAGCGCTGGGGCTTACACTTTGATATTCAGACCAGAGGACTGAATTAGAATGTGGATATTTACGTATCTAGGTCGTGTGTTGAGCAAGCGCTGGGGCTGGATATTCAGACCAGAGAACTGAATTAGAATGTGGTATCGAGGTCGTGAGTTGTGTGGTGTAAATAATAACCACAGTTATTGTGTGATATAGCTCAACCACCACGTTGGTAGCATTGATGTGTTGATAACGTTAATTCTGTAAGTGCATTATTATTATCAGTATGTAAGTACTACTAATAAATAAAGCGTTGCTAGTCAATATTATCTTTTTGGTGCTTCTTCTCCATCAATGCTTTATCATTCTTGCTAAGCAATCTCTAGGTTGTTGCTCTACCATTCCCGCCTAAAAAATCAATTATCATAGCTATGGATACTAGACTAAAAGTACTATCATTGAAATTGACATGAAATAGGAGCATTAATGGGGGAAAATGCCAATAGCATGCTCGGATAATACGATGCTTTTCTAATACTGTATAGCACCAAGTTTTATAGTGTAAATGAAAATACAAATATGGAAATCCCCCCATTTATCTTGTGCATTATTAAGCAAATTCTTGCGAAAACGAAAGATTTCATCGACACTTGGTACATGTCGATTAGAAAATGCAACTAAGAATTACGGGTTTTGGCCATAAACAGAATGTGCGAAATTAGTGTGACTTATTGTGGAATATTGAAAAAGAAAAATTAATGTGGCCCATGGTATTTGCGCAGCCACACTATTCTCCCACCCACCTTTTACAGTAGTTGATGTTGCTGTTGGCTGTTGTGGGTCAGGCTCGTGAGATTCGAGAGTGGGTTTAACGCATGTATCATGTACTATCCCTCTATGAAATTTCCCAATTTGAGGAACAGCTTGATCTACCCCCAAAGATGTATAATTTCTACGTACAAAACGGTGATTTTCTTTTGCTAGTTGCAGCTAGTTTTGACGTTGAGTGTGTGTGATTATAATCTACAGGACAATTCTAGGCGCGAGTGCAAACACACCTATCGCTCACCCGTTCTCGTTTCATCCGAAGCTTTCCCCCGTTGTACCTCGCTACAGCAAATGTGAGGTATTCTTTTAATAGACATGCTATTTGAACTGCAGATAATTTAGCTTTGTATTCAGCGTTATTTCAGATGCTGTAGTTGGCGATATACTGACGAACGTCTTTTCGGATAATCTCCAGTCGCTGTAAGTAGGCATTTCAAAGTATATACTTATGCGTGCTGCATGATAATGGCCTGACATTTCTATTTCCTTTTAATTTTTATTCTATTCTACGAGCAGACCTAACTCAGTTTCATCCTCAGGCTTACACGGCTTCCTTTCCGCGTTGATCTTGTAAGTGCACAAAAAACATTTTACTTAATTTTATGTACTAATGTGTGTATTTATTACAACCGAGACCTTTGCAATACAAATCACAGCGCAAGTCGTAGCAAAAGCAGTTTTCTAGCAAAGCAAAATGTTTTGCCCGTCATTGATGGGAGTGCAACCTGTTGGGTAGACAGTAGATTGAAGAGTGAGTTTATTAGCAGCAGAGTTAAGCGAAAGATATGCATGTACATTGTGGTGTAGTCGCTCTCAGAAAATCTTCCTGAGACGCGAACACCCACGGGGGTCCCAGACGACTGACTATCGGAGAGGGTACTCCGTCCATCCGAGTCATGATCCGATCCGGCATCCGGCCGGCTAGATCGGTCACTTCCATCCGCTTGATCGTGACTGCTCGGATGTTGCATGTTGAAAGCTCACTTGTGTACCCGTCAGTACGTCAGTACTGGGTGGTTTGCTCTCCTGGTGGACCCTAGGGCGAGAAGTGTAATTCCGTCCAATAAGGAGATGAGGGTTAGGACTAGGGGTAGCTCCTGGGTGGAAATCGTCACCGGGGAGCTCGTCTGGCAATACACTTGAACTTTGTATAGTGCCGGCTGGGCCGAGAATAGTCGATCGGCCAGCTAAACCAATAAACAATGAAGGGCGAATCCAAATGTGTATATGAGGCAGATACAACTCCACACTCTTTCACAGAAGGCCAAAATGTCACCACTTCCCAATACTTAATACCGTGTTCAAAACACGGGCGACTTGAGGTGAGTATACGAAGTCGCCGCGACTCCCGGTCAGGGGACTTCCGGTGGGTTAACTTAACCTTCCCGGGCAAACCAATAACAGCAAGGGGGGACCTTGTTAGCCCTCTGCCGTGAACCAATAAAAGCGACTTGTGTCTAAGAAAGCGAAACGTATATTTATCCTATGTCCAATACTCCCTTTGTGTAACCTACCTCAAATAACACGGCTGACCAGTCATGTACCTTACCCCACGCAACCCGGCTAACTCCGACTTTGTGTACCGGTCCGGCCGGTACACCAACCCCCAATAGTACCAACCCGGCCGGTACACCGAACCAATCTGGTACCAGTCCAAATGGTACATTATACCCGGCCGGCTCAGCCGGATAGCCACCCACCCGCGCCCCTCGGCCGCTGACGATAGCAGTTCCTTGGCAGCTTCTCATACGACCCGGGTGCCTGCTCCATCCACCCGAACAATCATCTTCTTTCAGGCTCCCTTCGCTCAATCCTCACAAACAATCCAACGTCGCGGCCATCCGCCATCCGCTCCTCGGCCGTCAAACATCCATAGTCCTTCCGTCTGCTCAGCCCGCTTGTCCGACTATCCTCGCCCCTTGTCAGGTCCGCCGACTTGATTTCCAGCCGGGCACCGCCCGGCCGCTTGCAGGTGTGCCTGGCAGTCCCAGATTGCATCTTATTACTGACCGGTCTGGGCATCCGGCTTAGGGTGACATTTCAGCCAATCCGATGCGGGCATCCATCATCATTAGTCCGTTAACTTCTGGAGCACTTCACCACACAGACGGACGGACGGAGATTTATTATTTTTTTCAAGCCATTTACTTTAACAGCCCATCTGGATCGGATCAGTGCATTTATCAATATGATCCTTGTGTAGTATGAAAGGACAAATATATATACTTATCAGTAATATCCTTTAAAAACTGTACGGAAATATATTAATTTTAAAATTACATATCCGAATTATAATATCTCAACTGGCTAAAAATACGATTACGACTTCAACAACGAAGTTTCGTTTTGTAGCAAAAAAGCGTAGTGTCAAAATCAAAAAAAAATATACCACTGCGGCGATATCCCTGGGTCGAATCCGGGCACGCGCACCATTGTTGTGTAGTCGCTCTCAGAAATTCTTTCTGAGATGCGAACACCCACGGGGGGCCCAGATGACTGACTGTCGGATGGGGTACTCCGTCCATCCAGGTCTTGATCCGATCCGGCATCTGGCCGGCTGGATCGGTCCATCACCTTGGTCGTGACGACTTGGATGATCCATGTCCGAAAGGCTCACCTTGTGTACCCGTCAGCACTGGAGGTTGCGCTCTCTTGATGGACCCTAGGGCGAAAAGTTAAACGTCCGTCGAATAGGGGTAGCTCCTGGGCCGAAATCTTCACCGGGGAGATGGATTGGCAATATACTTGAAGTTTTGTATACTGCGAGGGCTGAACCGAGAATAATCGATCGGCCAGCCAAACCAATGATAATAAAGGGGTAAATTCAGTCGTGAACGTAATAGGAAATCCAAATGAAACTCCACATCTATCGCAGTAGGCCAAAACGTTACCACACTTTCCAATATGAGATATACCGTGTTTAAAAAACGGGCAACATGAGGTGAGTATACGCGACGCAGCGACTCCCGGTCAGGGGACTTCCGGTGGGTTACTTTAACCTTCCTCGGGCAAACAACAGCAGCAAGAGGGGACCTTGTTAGCCCTCTGCTGTGAACTAATGAAAGCTACTTGTGTCTAAGAAAGCGAAACGTATATTGATTTTTATCCCTATGTCCAATACTCCTTTTTGTGTAACCTACCCCAAATAGCCCGGCTGGATATTTATGTGTCTTACCTGAAATAGTCCAGTTAGCTTCCTCGGATCTCTTTTGTGTGACGTACACCAAACCCAGCCGGATCGGCCGGATGCTCTTTGATGTACTGTACACTAAACCCACCGGATGCTTTTTGGTGTACTGTACACTAATTCTAGCCGGATCGGCCGGGTGCTATTTGATGTACTGTACACTAAAACCAGCCGGATCGGCCGGAGGCTCTTTGGTGTACTGTACGCTAAACCCAGCCGGCTCGGCCGGATGGCCATATATCTATGCTCACTTGACCGCTGGCCTTAACCCCTCCTTGGCAGTTCCGCATCCAACTCTGGCGCCTCATCCGTCCTCCGCAAAGCTCAGCCGTCCTCAGGCGCGGACATCCTTCAGACCATTTGTCCCGCGGTTATCCGCCATCGACAGCCATCCGATCTACCTCTGGCTAGCCCGGGTACAAGTCCCTTGATATCACACCCACCTGGCTCGATTCCGTGCCTGGCAACCTACTGCCGCCAGAGAATACATCCAGCAGCTACTAGCCTACGTCCCATGTTGGCCGGTCCGGGCAGCCGGTTAGAACCAATATTTCCACCAATCAGGTGGGTGCGTTCACATCTCATTAGCCCGTTAGTTTCCAAGTCACTTCACCACAGCCGCCCCTGAGTCTTGTCGCAGCCGCACAACGGTTGAGGCACGATCTCACTACGTTTCTCGCACTTTAACTCCTCCACCGTTCCTATATCTGGCCACGACGATACCTACACTGACTCATCGTCGGGTCCTTCCCCGAAGCCATCGAGGCGCCCGGTAGGCTGGTTAAGCGCCCGGTCTGCTGGCCTCGGGCATCGTCCAGGGCAGGCCGAGGTGGATACCCTGAAAACTCAAATCACTGCCCTGTCCGCTCAGGTATCTAGCCTGGAGAAGGCGAACACTGAGTTGTCCCTGACCGCACGACTGGCTGATCAGCGGGCAGACGAAGCCCGAGTCCGGGAGGTACTGGCTGTCCTCCAATTCCAGAGCCACATCAGCCAACTGGAAAGTGAGAAAGCCGATCTCATTCAAGAGAGTGATCGCTACAAACAGCTGTCTGAATCTATTGACTCGTTGCGCATCATGTATCAGAAAGCGACGGCCGCCGTGCAATCCCAAAGTAAGTGCATCCTCGCTTATTCAGGATCATTTTACAATCCGCTTACCATGTGTGCATTCACAGAACAGAGAGTCATGTACTATCATATCCTGATGCTTGAGTCTTCCCATGCTTCCCGTAAGGTGACGAAGCACCACGAGAGGTACGTCCGCCTCTCCTAGCAGCTGGAGAGCTCGCAAGTGAACCTGGGTCAGCTGGAGAATCACCGGATCCGTCTCGCGAAAAAGCTAGTAAAGTATCAGAAAGCACTGGATCGTTTGGCATCTTCACTGCCCGGGCTTCAACGTCAAATCCAGGAGTTTGAGTCGCGCATGCTGATGCCCAGTCGAACGTGGATGATGCCCGACAAGTAGTCTCCGACCTTACGCAGCGCCGCGCGGAGTGTTTATCCTCGATACAGGCGTCTCGGACCCGACAGACCGAAGCAGGTGCCAGGGTGAATCGTCTGATAAAGGCCCTGCGCCTATCCGGCAGGTCATCATACACCTCCTCGATCTAGCTTGTCCCCGCGGCTCCGGTTTGGCCACTCCCGCTCCGCCATCTCTACCTCTGGCTGCTGATTCTGATGCGGGCGTCAGACCATCCGGGGGAGAGGCATCTGCCCCAGGCTCGGTAACCGTCAGCACGGGAGTCTCCGGATATGGGATGCTTCCCGAGACCCTAACCCTCCACCGGTGCCAGCCAGCATGCAGCCGGCTCTCTCACCATCTCCAGAGGATCGTCCGGTACACGGAGGAAAACGTCGGTCCAGCAGGATTGCATCGCTCGATTCCCCCGTGGCGGCTAAACGGCTTAAACAGTCCGCCTCGTCGGCAAACACGGCAAAAGTTTGGGAAGACAATGGATCGGGCTCCGACCCTGATCCTGCTCCAGCCTCGTCCGGCTTGCTGGCTTCTAAAAATTCGCCCCTTCGCGACCGCGCTCCGAGATCCTCGTCCAGCCGTTCGTCTACTCCAGTTCTCCTCGGAATCTCTCCCCACAATTCCCAAGGTCCATCTACCGCTTCTCCGGATGCGGGGAAGGTGTCCGGCCTGCTCGAAGTGGACGGCACCGAGGCCGTTACTGAGGACTACGTGAGATCACCCTCTCCTGACATTTTTTCACTGGATGAGAACGAGTCCAAGGAGTCAGCCGAAGAGTCTCCCCCGACCTGGATTCCCCGTTGGAAAGTCATGACCGCTTCCGAACTGACTGCGGCTCACCCTTCGTCTAAGGTGCAACTGGAGGGCTTGCACATTGCAGACCTCACCGATGCCTACGTCGCTCGCTCTCTCGTCCACCGTTGTGGGTGTTTCCACCGGCGCCAAGGAATTCCAAAATTACCGAGTGGCGTCCTGATCTAGTCAAGTTCGTCCCGCTAAATGCGATTCTGTCTTTCAAGGCATGGACCGTATTGGCGACGGATATGCCGGATATGGGTTTACCTCGCGTCGGCTGGTTCGCTGATCGCCGTAATGCCTGTGAGGAGTATCTCTCCCGGCATGACCAATCCATCTGGGAATCCACCTATCATCTCTTTTTTTCCCCCGACGCCGAACGTGATACTCCCGCTCGGGCCAGATACCGAGCCGAACGTAAGCAGCGTCGGAATCGAGCGGCTGAGCGCTGGACCAAGCTATGCACCCTCGTCGTTGACGGTATTCAACTCGACCACTGTGACCTGGACGTATTCCTTCATCCAAACATGCTACACCTGGCAACCCGCCGGTTGGAGAAAAGCGGGCATCCGGCTGAAAGCGGGACCTGGTACCCAGTATTGGGTAACTCTCAGGGGCGGCTGTGGTAAAGCGATCGGAAAATATTGAGACTGAAGTGGACCACATATGGCCGTTGATTGGTGACGATAGAACACCCATCAACATATGACGGTTGATGGGTGGGAAAAGGCTGAT
The DNA here is from genome assembly GCA_001887855.2 of Sclerospora graminicola. Classification (NCBI taxonomy): domain Eukaryota; phylum Oomycota; class Peronosporomycetes; order Peronosporales; family Peronosporaceae; genus Sclerospora; species Sclerospora graminicola. Next base: position 2,594 of record MIQA02000790.1, on the reverse strand, counting down.
CACAGTTAAGAGGAAAAGGTGGCGGACAACGGGTATTCACGATGTGAAGAAATCAGCCAAGCACTGTCATTACGCCCAGTCCCAGACACTGATGGAACGATGGAGATCACGGTCAAGATCGTTATCACAATTACTAAGTGGAGTTCCCGTGGATGTAAGATGTGGTGAGCAACTGTTGACATGACGTGTCAAGGATAGCCGTCTAGCCGATCTATGAATGGTATAGTAGTTGAAGTTGATCATGACACGAAGTTACGGCCTGATCGGCTTATTATGCCCGAGCAATGAAGATTAGATGTGGAATGAAGTCAGGCATGTGGAGTGACAGGTTGTGTGAGTGATGATAACCTATGGTTTGTCCGAAGATGACGTGGCAAGGCCTGATCAGGCCTGATCAGCCAAGATCGGTGTTTTATGGTTGCCCTGACGGGGTATAAAGATCGGAAGTATGGTTTGGCAGATGAATTGAGCCGTGATGATGATGACCCACAGCGTTCCCGAGGTGATCAAGGGCTGATCGGCCTGATCACCACCTGATCACTCGGCTGATCACTATGCCGATCGTGATCAGGGCTGATCAGCCTCTGATCAGCGTTCAGATGCAAGGGCAAGTAAGTTCTCGGTTTGGTCGGGCTGGATACGAAGTGGACAAGTGCTGAAGAGCAGATCTCAAGTGGTTTCAAGGTTGTTTGTCGAAGATCGGGATGGGTCGAAGATCCTTCTAAGAGTTGGGTCGTGATCAGGGCAGAAATGGTACAAATCAGCTTGAAGGTGCAGCCAGGATGGGCAAGGTGGTGCTACGCAACCGTGCGACGAAGTAAATAGGTTCGAAGTATAAGTCAGGCATGAGTTGATGTATGGTACACAGGTATAGGACATTGCATATATAATAACAGGTTTAGATTTTCCCCTAAAGCAAAGAGTCGCTCCGCCACGTGTGCGGTCATTGGGAGCACAGGGTTGATTAGTCCCCTCTTGCTCAACTATTTCCCGGTTAAGACGCGCTTAGACGCATTTTGGCTTACCGGAAGGCCCCCGACGGGCTTGTTTTAGGTGATCGAACCTCACCCGCAACGCGCACGTGTTTGGAACACGTTAATAATATTGGAAAAGGTTTTGTGGAGATAACGTTTGTGGATTACTGTGGAAGATCGTGGTTTGATCGCGTTTTCTTGGTTCTTATTATCTCTCTCTCATTGACTGGCCTGATCAGACGAACTTTCCTAATCAGTGCCTAGATACTGATTAAGTATCGACCCCAACCCGTTCTCCGGTGAAGATTTCCACCCGAGGACACCCCCCGTCTCGAGAAGGTCATCCCCTCCGACCTGATCAAGATCATCGTTTTCGTCACCGAGTCCACCTAAGTGAGTGTAACCATCCCCGATCAACGGGTACACAAGGTGAGATGAAGATAAACATAGATCCTGACGCGCATGAAGACCGGCCAGATGACCGGGAGGATCAGATCAGTCACCATAATGGAGATTCATCTGATTCTGATGCTGATCAGGATCGACGGAGTACCCCCTCCGATAGTTGGTCGTCCGGGCCAGTGGGTATCCGGATTCCGCCCAAGACTTCGGTCATGAATTTGGAAATCGGCTCCACCACAATGGTGCGCGTGCCCGGATCACTTGGTGACTCAGGATATCACCGTGATTCCTTTGATGATGAAAAAAATGTGAAAATCAAAGTGGAGGAAACTTTTTCGGGTGTATTGGAGGAAGGCGTATCGCCTCCGATGCTGTCCATTTCTAAAGGAAGCGATGATCGACCTGGTTTGGTGGAGTGCCAGGTCGAGATTAAAGATGAAATAACTCCCCACATGGCCCCGGTCGGGGCCGATCTGGGTTATAGTAAAGTTGACTATAACCCGGGAAAGGATCGAGGTGTTAACCTTGATCCTATGCATAAGAAGAAAATGGAAAAAGACAGAAAAAACATGGGGGCGGATCATTGTGATCCACCTAAGAAATATGTGAAACCTAAACCGAAGATCTTCGAGGAAGACGAAGAGAAGATCGAACCAGCCGAGAAGACCACTGTCCAAGATGTGGAACGACTGTTCTATCTTCGAGAGTTTCACAAGTTCCTGGCTACCAACCGAGTGATGAAGATCATTAAATCTAAGATCATCGGGAAGCTTGAAGGTCGGGCGACCCGGCCGGTGATCACAGGCAGTCAACTTGATCTGATCAGGAACCTCTTGGCGCAGATCGACGAAGTTGGCTTCACTACTGGTGCCTTCGACGCGAATATGCTGTTCGATCTGGATCAAGAGACGATCAGAGAATCTATGACAACTCTGAAAAAAAAACTATAACCCAGGAAAGGATCGAGGTGCTAACCTTGATCCTATGCATAAGAAGAAAATGGAAAAAGACAGAAAAAACATGGGGGCGGATCATTGTGATCCACCTAAAAATATGTGAAACCTAAACCGAAGATCTTCGAGGAAGACGAAGAGAAGACCGAACCAGCTGAGAAGACCACTGTTCAAGATGTGGAACGACTGTTCTATCTTTGAGAGTTTTTCACAAGTTCCTGGCTACCAACCGAGTGATGAAGATCATAAAACCCAAGATCATCGG